>FIZT01028620.1:0-11812 GCA_900065295.1 Paracoccus marginatus | reverse complement strand
CAACGTAGCGCTTATGGAGTTAGCGCGGTCTATGTTAATTCTAAATGGTCTAAGAACGAAGGGTTCATTACTACGCATTGTGCAATTTTTTTTGCATCTTTGATGCACGGGATAAATTTACTCTTCAATTTTTGTTATTTTTTTTTGGTAATACCGATGCGATGGCATCTGTGTCGATGTATCTAATTACGCGAATTGCGCTCGACTTGACTTTTCCCCCCTTTTTGTTTAATTAACGCCGCGTTAAAGGCGTCTTAGCGAATGAACCTTTCGATTATATTGTAATCGAGTATAATAAACCTGATTAGATTGGGATGCGTTAAATGAAAAATAAACAATATATCCGTTAATATATCGCCTAATTATCCGTACACGGGTAAAAAACCAAACACGCGAACGAATTAAGGGCACTTATAAAATACGTTTTCTTTGCAGTTGTTTGTTTTCATTTTCCGAGCTGATTTCAGCGAAAAGGCAATGAACTGAGGGTTCGTTTCGAAAGAGATTTTTTTCATCTCGACCTCGACTGATAAATTAAATCTAATAATTCTAATTTAAAAATAATATAAAGTTTTGTTTTCGAATTCGTTCGAAAATAATCGTCTTTCCCACCCGATAAAAATTCCACGATTCGTATAAAAATGGCATATCGAAATACACGAGTACGACCGGAGACGTTGCTTATCCGCATTCGTGTCGTCGTCCAGCAAAACTGTCCCAATCAAACCAGTCGATCCATCATTATACGTACATGTTTACGTACATACGACTCATATACGGGAAGAAGAAGAAAGGTCTAACCTGGACTCGCAAATAACCTTCATCTTCTCCGGATGCGATTTCGTTCCGCCGTAGCATATCTAAACAAAACGTACCAAAAATAAATAGCAGATGGAAAATTTGCGAAAGAGAGAGGAAAAAAAGATCGTTCACGAAAAAAAATTAACCTTTATTAAATTAATTACATTAAAAAAAATAACGATAATGATAAAAATAAAAAAATAAAATATAAATGAAAATTACCATTTTTTTTTTTTTTTTTTTTTACAAAATAGGTAGAAAGGGTTTGCATTTTAGTCTGAATCTTCACTACCGGACCCTCGGTACTCCGATACAGAGATGTCGAATTTATACTCTTGGTCGCATCCCAGGTACGAATCGCTCATGAAATACAACGTGTACGAATATTCGCCTGAAAATATGACGGAAAAATTTACAAAAGTTACAACAAAAAAATTACGATTATTATTTTATGTGGTGGGACGGAGAGAGGGGAAAAAGAAGAGAATACACAAAAAACTAAATTTTCAAGTTCGCCCTTAAACGAGTACAAGGTACATTCGTTCTTCGACTGATAAGGTGAAAGCAATCTGCTCCGGAAAAACAGTCGTTAATTAAATTTCAATTTGTTTTGAAAGTTTAGCCCAAGATTTTGCAAGTGATTTTGAAATTATTCACACACAAAAAAAAAACACGAATTCTTTAAATTCTAAAAATACTTGCTGTTGCTAGGAAAATTTTTTCAATAGTTGTTTTCTTTTTCCATTTCAAAAATAAAAAGTTTTCAATTATTTTTCGGGTGAAACAGAAATTTATTTCTAAAAATCAGTTTTGAAAAAGGATAAAAATTCATAAACAAATGCGATTTTTTCAAAGATTTTCTAAATTATTTTTCAAAAAGATTTTCAAAAATCATTTGTTTATAAGATAGGATTTTTTTCCCTGAAGAATTTTGAAAGATAGCGATTTCTACGTGAAAATTTGAATTTTTGCTTGAAAATGCGAAGAAACAGTGACTTTTGAGGGGAAAAGAGTAACAAAAAGTGACAAATGTCCAAAAAAAAAATTCTGACAGAAATCATGATTAAAAACACGCAATGTGGGAGAAAACTCTAATAATACGGTAGGCCTTATCGTCAGATAAAAAATTGTTGCCAAAACTCATTTTCAAACCACATTTTGAGAAAGTTTTCGAACAAAAACACCCGAGTACGTATAAAGTTCACTCACCAGGATTAGGAGCGACGAAATCCAACTTGACGGTAGCTTTCTGATGCAACGTTTGCCTTTTAATCGACAGCAAAGAATTCGTTTTCGGATCACCGATCACAACCCACCATCCTTCTTCTCGTTTCTGCGTAAAATTAAAAAGAGAAGTATAAAATACGTTCACGCTCACACATTACATCACTCGAAAGAAACATAACAAAGACACGCAGAAAAATGTCAAATACGACAAAACACTTGAAAAACACACGTACTTGAGGGAAATAAGGTGCGATTACAGGCCCGGTGACCTCGTCTTCTCTTTCCAAATTGACCACCACGTGTACAGTCGAACCGGACGATATTCTGTCTTTATTTTCGATCTCGTAATGCAGCTCGATGTTCGGATACCTGTTACAGAACCTGGCCACTTCGGCCATTTGAGCGTCGTTCAGCTGTAGCAGCTTGTTACGGTCTCGGTCTTCCAGCTCCATGATGTCGAACACCGTTTCTACGCCCTGCGATTAACGAACACAACCACAACCGAACGGATAAGCTATTTGGTAAATAATTTACGATACGATGACGAATTTGAGATGAAAATAATGCATTACCTTGTCGTTGCATCGTTTGATTATTTCCGCAGTGAAGTACGGCAACTGCTTCAGGTACGATTCTTTACTCCACATAGCCTGGGTGACCATTTGAGCCAACTCCATGGCGGCGACAGCCGGAGAAAGCCAGCCATTCGAACTGAGAACGTCGACGCAAGCTTGAATCAATCTGATGGCCTGCCACGTAAATTACGTCCATACATTAGACAATGTAGTATAAAATGACCATTATGACATTTATGACATTGGCATTATAGTTTGTAAGTGGTTAACAGGCGAGTATCTATCGCGAGGAGAGGGGATGACTGGAGATGACTGTAGTAACTCTTTGTACTATGCACCGCGTACAAAGGAAACGAGACTAGTAACATTCTGTAACGTACCACATGACACGGGGGCAGAGGAAGGAAACTGGTTTTTATCTACAAACCGCATCCTTTTCACATACGAAAAGAACTTTTTACGACCGTACGACGGATACAGTCTTACATTTTATAGTATAACCGGCCGGAGGTCTCATGCTGGTGGAAACCTCCGATACTTTGACTTTTAAAAAATGGACTTCGAATTTTTTTCAGAGGTTTCCAACAGGATGAGACCCTTCTCTTTTTAAAAGTCACGAGACCCCTTGCCGGTAATAGCGAAATAAAATCATTTTTAATGCAATTTTTTTAGCCAGCACTCACCTTGCTCAAAATCATTTCCGTATCCTGTTGCAATTCCGCTCCCAACTGTATTCGCGACAGGTGCGCTTGCAAAAGTAGATTCGTTTTAACGTGCGGATCATTGTACTTGATTCCTTGGCCTGCTGCGAGCAATTTGTTGGGTAATCGTTGAGCCAACGTTCGCAGCAATTCATCTTCTTTACGACGCACCGGGACGACTTCGTATTCGGCAGCACTACCGATAATCTCCAACAATCCTCGGATTTTAGTTTTACTATTCAGCGATAACGAGAATAATTCTAAAATGAAATTGAAAAAAAATACGATAACGTTTTAAAAAAAAAAAACAACCATAACATCTCCTGATTTATGAGTCAATCATTGTGATACGATTCTCGTCACATTGTGCCGTTCCAAAACAGCCGATTGAATATACGCAGTACTCACCTATTGTGGTATAGTTGATATAATAATATGCGGCGATCATTCCTAAATTCAAAGGCAAACATTCCATTTCGTCTTCGACGCTAATACACTAAAAACATACCAAAATAAATTTCGATCAAAATTTCACATTTGAAAGTTTGCCAATTTCGCACGAATACGCTCTTTTACCTTCGATTGTTGCAAATCGGTCAACGTATTCTCAACCAAATCGGACAAATGATCGGATAAATGCCTATGCGTAACGCCTTGTAAATTATAATAATTCGGATTCTGCGTTAGTCTTCGATACAGCAACGTCCACGTCAGATAATCGACAGCGTCTTGTTTATTTTCGATAGTTTTCGTCACGATTTCCGCATTAAAATGATCGTGCAGTCGATGATCGAGGTGACTTTCGACCGGCAACGCTTCGTTTAGGAATTTCTTGAAGAAATCTTTTTTCGACGTTTGACACATGAGTACGCATTTCGAGTCGCTGTCTTCTAGCGGACGATTGGCTCGACCGATCATTTGCAGGACATCGGTGATGGGATAATCTTCGTACCTGGATCGAAGGCGAAGAGAAAAAAAAAGGTCATTGCGTGTACTCGAATGTTAGCTTTAATGATAGACACCACTTACGAGTGGATTTTGCCGTCGTAGAATTGCGTATCCATTATAATGACGAGATGCGAGAAAATGTTCAACGACCAGCATAGGTTTCGGGCTGCCACCGCCACTTGGATGGCTCCGCTATTGAATAACAATTCGACGGTACTTCTATCGTTGGCTGTGAGACCTTCGTGCAAGTATGCAACGCCTTGCGGTACAATTTCCTTCAACGTCTACAAAAACAGTAAAAAAAAGTTACACGGTTAGTCAGCCACGAAGAGCAGATGTGTAAAAAATCGCATCAGGATGGGAATTACTTTGTCTTCGAGTCGATTCCATAATTCTTCTAGCAACTCCTTCATATCGTCTTCGTAACTAAGGGCGAACCGATCTGCTTTTTTGTCTGAAGCGGCAAAGCTCAGTATATCGATGGCTGCTAGCTTAGCTTGTTTTCGTGTAGGAACGAACACGATTACAGGTTTATCCGGACTATATCGTGAAATCGCATTATACACCGGTTTTCCCATCGCGATGATTCGGGTCAAATTGTGGGTGATGTTAAAACCCTGGAAATCGTTACATAATAAAAATATTGTAAGGTGGCCAACGGAGCAATGAGGCTAAGGATGAAGCAAGCGCTCACGTACCTGTACATGCAATTCCAAAGGTACCGGTCTAACGCTGGGATGAAAATTGAACGTGGCGTTCGCGTTGCATCCGAGCCATTGAGCCACGTCTCTGGCATCACCCAGCGAAGCCGATAAACCGATAATGCGAATGGGTTTATCGATCTGCGACGAAATATACCTCATACGAGAGCATACCACCTCGAGCACTGGTCCGTCTTCACCTCCCACCAGCTACAAAGTAAAAGAAATTATTCGCATTTTTGGCAAATTGTACAAATAAACGCGTAACAATTGATAATCACGAACCTGCAATTCGTCAGCGATAAATAGCTGAATGTTGGTGACGTTTTTGCGCTGCTTCCATCGACGCGACAGTACGTCCCATTTTTCCGCCGTCGTAATTATTATTTGACCTTTGGCCAGCAACTACGATGGAAAAATTCCAAGATTAGTAAAAATTTTTACAAAAATGAGTCGTCTAGCGAGTCAATTCGTCTTACTTTTAGATCAGCTCCGGTTTCTCCGGTTAGATACACAACTTTAGGGAACTTATTGGACCAATCGGCGAAGACTATTTCGGCCAGAGGCTCTTTAGGTACCAAATAAACGCATCTGCCTTCGCTGTTCTGCGACAATAGCCTCATAATCGCGAATTCGGCGATCGTCGTTTTACCTGGAGAAAAGTTGAAAAAATTAGTATGATTTTCAAATGAAATTCCAGCAATTTAGAGCTTCGATGAATTTACCTGATCCCGTAGGAGCGCCTACGAATACATTATCGTCCGTGTTGTAAACTGCGTTGAAAACCTGCGTCTGGATCGGATTAAATTGCTTAAACTGGGTGAATTTTTCGCTCGTATATAGACTTTCGAAAACGCTGTTCCTCAAGGCGGTTATCTACGAAATAAAATTCGTCATTAATTTCATTTTTTTTTCAAACTTACTCAAGCTGGAAAGGATGATTTACCGGCAAAGGTTGCAAATCCAACAACTCAGTAGGCGGTAAATTCTTCTCGGGTAAGATGAGATGCTTAAAACTGACAGGTAACTCGGTTTCTGAACCAATCCACCGATCTGAGACAACTCTGCAATCGAAACAGTCAAATTAATTAGACCCAGTCAACTTCACATCTGCCTCCTTCGCTTGCAAACTCACCTCAAGAAATAATGCGGCGACAAAGGCTCGTAAACGGGTACGAAAAACTTGAGCATATGTTCATCGTTAGCGTATCTGGCTTTCAAGAGGAAAAACTCGTTATGCAAGATAATTTCGGAGCCAACATCTTCGACCAGAACCCAAAACGCTTCCGAAGCACCGTGCAGTTTCTCATCCCACTGGAAATCCGGCGATATGGTCAACTCGACTCTCAACGTAGACCTCGTGATCGGTTGAATGTGGGTGGAAAGTTCCAATTTAGGAAACTGGTGAACGTATTTATGAATAGTTTTGCCTAGTTTGGGCACGCGAATCAATTCGCCAATTTCGTTCGGTCCCAAATCGTAGAGCCTTTCCCATGGGAAGCTTTTCTTTTCGATTTTCTTGATAATTTCTTCGGGAATTTTACGGAATTGTCGCAGAGGCGACATCGAGGGCCACATTCTTCGATCGATCATCTTACACAAGGAGAGAGTTTTATCAGCGAGTTGGGCCCAGCCACGATGAAGTACTGCAAATTAAACAAAAACGAAATTGTAAATACTTTTTCTCAATTCATTTTTTTTTTTTTTTTCATAATTACGTCAAGATTTTCCAATTTCGAAAATTGCTCTCATTAAACGAGCAGCGGATTGCGTAATGTGTAACATATCTGCCATCAAAGCGAATCCTTCCAGTTTCAGCTGCGAAATATAAGCCTGTAGCAGTACATTGACTTTGGCACTAGGCTCTTCTATGCTTTCCTGCAAAACGAAGCGCAAAATTTAAAAATACTTATATTTTTCAACAAATTTGAAGTTAGCTCATCTGTCTTGACTGAACGGATTGCTTGAAATAATTTTGTAAATCGAATTTCTCAACTCACTTTTATCGGTATGGGTACTCTTTCCATTAATTTTTGCAATTCCAGCTTCTCTTCTTCTCTAACGGTGATATTTTTGAATTCCGAAGACAGCGAAAATACTCTGTAAAATGGATAAGTTATTTTTAGTTTATTACAAAGGATCTTCATAGTTGAATTTAGACATCGTCAACTCACCTGAATAATTCAATTCTGCTTAGCGTCGGTTTCAACAGCTGATCGTAGGTCGCCATACTCTCGTGAGTACAGTAATAATGACTAGCAATTCTACCAAGTTCGGTGCTCTGCAGAGAGAAAAAAAAATCAAGAAAATCATTCCGAGTGATTTTTTCAATTTGATAATTTTAAAACCTCCAAGGTACCTGCAGTAGACCAGATTTTCGGTCATACTTAATTAAACTGGACTTTTCTAAGATGAATGAAGCCGTGTGAACCAAATCGGCTAAATGCTGCTCTACTTCTCGTTCATCTGTAGCTTTATCTTCGGTAAGACCATACAAAGTGGGAGCTTTCTTCAATCTAAATTCGAAAAATCATCAATTATTTCCACTTCGTCCAAAAATGAATTCATTTCACACGAATAATCCTACCTGATATAGAAATAAGTGTACTTCATCCAATCGACGGCATCTCTAACGTTTTGTATAGTTCCTAAGACCATTTCGGCGTTCAACAAGTCGGGTAATTTGGACACCAGTTGCGATTCGATAGGAAGCTGTTGATTTAGCAACGAAAGATAGTATTGCAATTCGCTGTGATTAGTTATCAGAATACCTTCACCTTTGGTATCGTATTGAGGTCTACCAGCACGTCCCAACATCTGAAAATGAATCAAAACATTAATCGTCTGAGCTTGAAATTGATTGAAAGCGTCAACGAGACGATCACCAACGTACTTGTAACACATCCAAAGCTCCCAACTCGACCCATCTACCTTTCTCCGGATTGTACACTTGAGTACCTTTAATGATTACAGTATGGGCTGGTAAATTAACACCCCAAGCTAAGGTGGCGGTCGACACCAAAACTTGAATATGTCGATCAGCGAACAAATCCTCAACAAGAGTTCTGTCAACTCGAGTCATTCCGGCGTGATGGATAGCGAAACCGTACGGTAGTAAATCTTTCAATTCTTGATTCTAAACCGAGAAAAGGAAATTAACAACTGATCGAACGCGATTTAAAGATAGAAAAGTGAAAAAAATCGTACTTTGACTTGTTCGGCTTCGGAACGCAAAATTTCCATCGAAGCGGACCCTTCTCTGAGGAAATTTCCTAACGTGTCTTTTTCCAAACACATATCTCTGACAACTCTAGCCGTTTTACCGGTTTCTTTACGCGAATGAACAAATATGAGGACTTGGTTACGACCAGCGTGTTCCATTACTTTTTCGTAGACGATTTCGTTCATCACTTGGAATCGTTTTAAGGCTTTTTTCTCGGTTATTCCAATGTATTGCTGTTCCAAGGCGACCGGACGGTAACTATTGTCGAAGTAGAATAATCCCTGAGGAAAGAAATCACTAGGATTAGTCTCTCGATGAGAACTGAATTTACGAGTTATTTTTTCAACTTACTGTTGTCGGTTTGATACGCAAAAATCTAGCGACATCTTTGAAATTGGGTAACGTAGCGCTGAGACCGACAATTCGTACTTGATCTCGAGTCGCTTCGATGTTTCTCATTGTTCTGGCGATCAACGCTTCTAAAACTGGACCACGTTCGTCGTGCAGAAGATGAATTTCGTCCTAGAAAAGGCGACGAAATCTTTAAATGATCTTTTGTAAATACAATTTTGAGAGAAGGTGACGAAAACTGAGTTAAATCTAAAATCGACTTCTCCAGCGATTTTTTTAAAACTTACTATGATCATAAGGCGGACCAACTGAGTGAACGTTTTTTCTCCTCCTTTCCTCGTTATGATATCCCATTTTTCAGGAGTGCAGACGATCACCTGAGTGGCATGAATTTGCTCTCTGGTTAACTGATGATCTCCGGTAAGTTCAGACACGGTAAGATTGTAAGAACTCAATCGCTAAAACGGAATTCATCATTAAAACAACGGTAAAGATTTTTTTTTCAAGTATACAAACGACCAGTACTAACCTTTGAGAAATTTCCCACCATTTCCTGCACAAGTGATCTCATAGGAGCAACATAGATGATTTTAAATTCATCAGCATTGATAGTTCCATCGCTATTAATATGTTTACCAATTTCTCGCATCATACATAACAATGCCACGTTGGTTTTACCAGCACCCTACAACAAGAAGATTCGTTAAATTATAAAATTCGATTATTCGATCATAATTCCAAGTTCACTTACGGTAGGAGCGCAGAGTAAAAGATTTTCGTCGGATTCCAAAGCTGATTTGTGAAGCTGACTTTGAATACGGTTCAACGTCTTAAAATCAGAGAACGCAGGTTGCACATACGGAGGTAATTTCTCAACTTGGACAAGTTTCTCGTTAGCATCAAACGGTCTCGGTTTGAGAGCAGGTACGTGTACTTCTTCGTAACCTGAAATGAAACACAATCTTGAATACACGGTTCGCACAATAATAAAATGATGTAATTTTACCTTTTCTTTGCTTTCTAAATGATCCATCGGGCAACTGACATCTCTTGTTTGACATGAAATGAGATCCATCGTGGAATACTAAATCGTCCAAGTCTAAGGTCTTACGATGACCGGCAATTTGACCATCGACGGATTCGGAACTTTCTTGCAACTGTTCCAAACGGCGAGTAGTTCTCGAACTGGAACTTTGCTCTTCGTCATCTTCTTGATCTAATTGTCGCAAAATTCGAGCCAGGGATTCGTCAGAACGCATTTTGTCGCGGATTTTCTGTCGTTCGTCTTCACTTTGAGAGGATGCCAAAAGAGTACAATACAAAACTGAGAAGAACAATCAAAAAGGTTACTAAAGAAATGTAAAATTTGAAAATTCGATAAATAAAAAACTTACTCATTTGACGATGCTTTTTCAGAATTTTGATGAAGTCGAAGCATTCAGGTCCGAGTAAATTTACGAGGTCAGTTTCACATTCGTGCGTTGTTTCTGCGTTTTTCAAAATATTAAGCACGTCTTTGGCTTTAGATTGAGTGACCATGGCATCGTCGAAATGTCTAGAAAGGCATCTTTGTAACCAGTACGCATCGATATCCAATGGATGAAGGGTTTTTTCTTTTTTGGTTTCTTCTCGACTGGTCAACTAATGAAAACAGGATATTTATAATGATGCAACTTCAGAAATTGAAAAAATCAACCGTATAAATTGATAAAATTACATTTTCAGCGTGAATAGCAGTGCTGAGTTTGGCTTCTTCGCCCTCTTCTTCCATTTCATCGTCTTCTCTAATTTCGCCGTAAACATCTTCATCGTCTTCTTCTTCACTTTCTTCAAACTGTACATTAATTCCATACGTTTCGTCGACAGGTGCTTCATCTGATGAACAACAACAAATATTTAGAAACGCTAATACAGTAAGTCGAATTAAAATGCTAAATATTTACCGGGAACTTGTGTTTTGCTTTCGTTTCCAAAATCCGTTATTTTTCTGGATAAATTCACAAATAACGAGAATTTTTCTTCGCTCAAAGGTCCAAGTAAATCTTCGGTTTGTAATTTCTTCTCGCGATCTTTATATCGGTCGTTTTTCAATACTTCTAAAACTTCGTCGGCAGCACCACATAATATTTCGTGAGACTGAAATACAGTAACGTGATAAATAACAGAGAAACTATTCAAAAAAAATGAAACAAAAAAGAACTTACTGCATCTCCAAGAGCTTCTTGAATCAAAGACAAAATATACTCATAAGTCGTCCGAGTAGATTGCGTTTTCGGTCTATATTTGATGCCAACCATATCGTCAACATTGTCCGAAAGTAAAGAAGCTCCTTTCATTTTAGCGAAATCGTACTGTGACTCGTCACGTTTCTCCCGCCTAAAATGAATCAAATGTGAGAATCTTTCTTTCGAGGTTTCTAATCAAAAATATACTAACTTCACTTTTCTTTCTTCAGCCTTGACCGGCTTCGTCCTCTGGAATTTATCTCCCATACGAGTGCCATCGATTTTACCAACCAACGAGAGTACTTCGCCGGTAGCTTCATCACGGTTTCGACGGTCGATTAATCTTACATCAGCTTGCAGTACAAGATTGGAGTTCTAAGTAAAAACGGCGATTCGTAGAATGATTAGTGGCAGTAGTCGACAATGTAAGCGGTAAAAGTGTTTGTATGTTGAGAGAAGAAAATACATGGAACGGTGTTCGATGAAAAATTCCGTTTTAGGGATGAATCAATCGGAAGTATTATAAACATGTGTGGAAAAATATAATATAATATTACGCTATTCTATGAAATAATACGATCTAGGTATTCTTACCGCTTTGTATTCATACTGCAACTGACGAGCCGCTGCGTCCGCCATGACGGTGGAAAACCGATGCCGTTATACTAAAAATCTCAATAGCTACAGAACAAATTATAATAGTGCACTAATGGCAGCAATTTTAAAACAATATTTTCATATTATGCATGCGGAAAATGCAGAAAAAACTTGAAAATGCTTCAAAAATTGAACGGCTATTCAGTATTTACTAACGTAACGTGTGAATTTTTGTTTTCTGCGAATTTCTTTTCTACACTGACTTTATGCCATTCGCCTCGCTAAGTACGCGCATTCCAACTCTTTTTGAGCACACGCACGCCGCGTCCTTAAGTACGTTTGTTGCACTCAGGGTTGACGCGAGTCTCTGAAAATGAGACTCGGAGTCGAAACATGCAAGTCCTTGAGAATGGACACGTTGCAAAAAAATTTTTTTTTCAAAATTTTTATATGAATCGAAAGT
>FIZT01028605.1:0-14517 GCA_900065295.1 Paracoccus marginatus | reverse complement strand
GAGGCCTATGCCCAAAGATGGGCCATTCGGTAGTATTTTGAGTTTATCTTAAGGTTTTAAGTTTTATTTTTATTTTTATTTCATTTTACATTTTTAAATTAAGTTTGTAAAAATTTAAATTACTTTGTAATACCTACTACCGACAAATATAGGCCTAATTTATTTATAAGGGCCGATAACCGCGAAAAATGTAGCTTTCACCTGACGGACTTCATGTTTTGAGGGGGTACGCAGGGTAAATATTGCGAAAGTGAAAATTCTGATGCCAAATTCGTGTATTCCGGATCAAATTACTCCATCCAGACACTCATCCTGACAATTCTCGCAAAACTCGAGAAATTCCATTTTTGAATTAATTTTTTTTGGAAAATAAAACTGAAAAGTCGAATTTTTCGAGTTTTGCCAAAATAATCGCGCGAAGTATCTAAATGGGGGTAATTTAACTCGTAGAATCCGAATTTGGCGTCAGAAATTTTATTTGGCCAATATTCACCCTTTATACCCCATTAAAACGTTAAATTCTAAGGGTAAAAACATAAGATTTCAAGTTTCGACGGAAAACAAAGGTGAATATTGGCCAAATAAAATTTCTGATTCCAAATTCGAATTCTACGAGTCAAATTACCCCCATTTAGACACTTCGCGCGATCATTTTGACAAAACTCGAGAAATACGATTTTTTGATTTTTTTTTTTTTGGAAAATAATTAATTTTGAAAACATTTTTATGAAATGGTAATTTTTTCGATTTGCTAAAAATTCATAATATTTCAAAAATCAAAAAAAAGATAATTTAAAAAAATATTTCTAGGAAAAATAATTATAGAAAATCTTAATTCTTGAATAAAATTTGGTAAAAATGTTCGTTTTGGTCTGGAGACCGCGAAAAGTCGATAAGAATGGTTATCCATCTGAAAAGAAATCTCATGATCTTGAGCTTGTGTTGGACGTCTACCTACAGGAATTTTATCTACATAGGTACATACATTCGACGTACGTTGAAGACCTCCCCTTCCACCCCCTCACCGTGAATATGAGTAATTATAAGATGTATGATTCAACTAGCATTTTCTCTCAACCTTATGGACCAGAGATTAGAGCCCGACGTGTACTGTTCTTCCGTTCAGTTTTAAATAGACGCGAATAGGTAGGTACCTACTACCTACGTACGTATTTCAAGGCAACGCCAGGAAAACGAGAGCGCGAATCCGATGAAGAAAATGAGAAGAAATTCAACGTATGTACATAGGCGGATATGGGTACAGATATTTGTAAATACACACAGATATTATATTCGCGAAATGTACGTCATCGTTGGCAAGGATGCGTACGTGGTTCGTACAGCAGTGTTATACAGTATACGTACATACACTCACGTCAAATAAAACGAAAAAATTCTCATATAGGTGAAGGTAAACGAGAGCTCGCTTTTATCCACATCGAGTACACCGAACAACGGTGCGCTGATTCTATCGTACCTGTCCGTCCGTTTGAAAGATGGATAAATTTTCAAAATTCATCTTCACCCAAACGAGTGCCATGACTGATGGTAGATTTGGCAGACCTCGAGGAACTGAATCTCATACGTGCATGTACGTATACGTAAGTCTATAAATATACCTATATAAACCTAATCGACGCAATGATAAGACCAAGACTAATTACGTATACTTAGTTATCATTGTCATTGTTTTGGTCGTGCTTACCTTTAGTTCTTCAGCTTCGAAACGTGATGTGACTTGATCTTCGATGATGGCTTCGACGCCGGTTTTTATATAATCTAAAACGTCGGCCAATTCGAATTCGCGTTTGCTTTGGTTTTCGTCCGCGTCACCCTTCTCTTCCGGCAACGTTTCCACATTCTGTAACGAAAATACCCGCAGATAAGAATTTCTATTTACATATAACGTCAATCGTTAATGTAACTACCTATGGACTGTACATGTATGATGTACGTCATCGATGATGAGTAAAATTCGACGAACACTTCGATGGTACCTTTTTTGCGTACGTCATGTTACGTTGTTTTTGTTTCTTTCTTTTACACGCACCTATCCTATCTCGAACATGAACATCATTCCAAAGGTCAACAGCTCTCTGTTTTGATTCCTCGTACACGAAATAAAACGTATTTTTTTTTTTTTTTTTTCGTTAATCACACTGCAAATAATGACAGTTTCGATCCATTCGTCAGTTCCTCAACGAGTTTATGACAGTTACGTACGTTGGGTTGGTACGTGGACGTACGTCTACGTACTCGTACGTACGATTCGATCAAGGATATTACCACGTAAAACCAGTCCAGTCAGGGTGCCTTACCAAGATGAAGTCGAACAACCTTGCATGAAAAAAAGTTCTATAATTCCAGGAATTCCAAGGGATATCCTTTTTGAATAGAACTATCAGGGTTTGTGCGAGTTATTCTTTTCCTTTTTTATTTTTTTTTTGAAAGATTATTCAAATGAAAATACTCGCAATAGATAAAGTGGTAAAAAAATAAATAGAAAAATTTCTGCTTTTCGAAACTAGTGGTACTAAAATTATTTTAAATTAACGAGCTACCTTGAAATACCAAATATTAATGAAAAAAAAAAAAAATTAAAAAAAGAAACAACAAATAAAAACGGATGTAGAAATCACCGAAAAAGTCGATGAATGAGCCAGAAAAGAGAAAACTAAATTGAAATTCTTTAGAAAAAGTGACCAATTTAAGTAAACAACAATTGACAAAATTCAAAAAAAAAATACCAAATTTAAAAAGAGTGAAAAAATTTGAATTGTCAATTTGAAAACTTCTAGGAAATTGTCAATTTTTGAAAATTTAAAAATTTCTAAAAATTGCGAATTTTTTAAAATTTGAAAGTCTAAAAAATCTTGAATTTTTGAAGACAAGTGTACAAAATTGTCAATATGAATTTTTAAAAAAATTCTAAAAAATCGTGAATTTTTGAAAATTTGACAACGTCTAAGAAATTTTCAGTTTTCAAAAATTTGAAAAATTCTAAAAAATGGTCATTTTTTTGAAAATTTTAAAAATTATGAAAATCGTGAATTTTCAGAAATTTGAAAAATTCTAGGAAATTGTGAATTTTTGAAAATTTGACGAAGCCTAGAAAATGGTCAATTTTTGAAAATTTTAAAAATTCTGAGAAATCGTGAATTTTTGAAAGTTTGAAAAATTCTAAACAATCGCTAATTTTTGAAAATTTGAAAAATTCTAAAAATTGTCAATTTTTGAAAATTTTAAAAATTCTGAAAATTGTCAATTTTCAAAAATTTGAAAAATTCTAAAAAATCGTGAATTTTTGAAAATTTGACAACGTCTAAGAAATTTTCAGTTTTCAAAAATTTGAAAAATTCTAAAAAATGGTCAATTTTTTGAAAATTTTAAAAATTATGAAAATCGTGAATTTTCAGAAATTTGAAAAATTCTAAGAAATTGTGAATTTTTGAAAGCCTAGAAAATGGTCAATTTTTGAAAATTTTAAAAATTCTGAGAAATCGTGAATTTTTGAAAGTTTGAAAAATTCTAAACAATCGCTAATTTTTGAAAATTTGAAAAATTGTCAATTTTTGAAAATTTGAAAAATTCTGAAAATTGTCAATTTTCAAAAATTTGAAAAATTCTAAAAAATCGCGAATTTTTGAAAATTTGAAAAATTCTAAAAAATCGCGAATTTTTGAAAATTTGAAAAAAAACTGTCAATTTTTGAAAATTTTAAAAATTCTGAAAATCGTGAATATTCAAGAGTTTAAAAAATTCTAAGAAATCGTGAATTTTTGAAAATTTGACAACGTCCAAAAAAACATTGACAATATTCAAAAATTTGAAAAATTCTAAAAAATCGCGAATTTTTGAAAATTTGAAAAATTTGAGAAACTGCCAAGTTTTGAACATTTCAAAAATTTGATTGATTCTAAAAAATCGCGAATTTTTGAAAATTTGAAAAATTCTAAAAACTGCCAATTTTTGAACATTTTAAAAATTGTGAAAATCGTGAACTCTCGAAAGTTTGAAAAATTCCAAGAAATCGTGAATTTGACAACGTCTAAAAAATTGTCAATTTTTAAAAATTTGAAAAATTCTAAAAAATCGCGAATTTTTGAAAATTTGAAAAAGTCTAAAAAATCTTGAATTTTTGAAAATTTGACAAGTGTACAAAATTATCAAATTTTGAAAATTTGAAAAATTCTCAAAAATGGTCAATATGAATTTTAAAAAAAATTCTAAAAAATCGTGAATTTTTGAAAATTCTAAAAAAATCGTGAATTTTTGAAAATTCTAAAAAATTGTGAATTTTGGAAAATTTGAAAAATTCTAAAAAATGTCAATTTTTGAAAATTTGACAAAGCCTAAAAAATGGTCAATTTTTAAAAATTTGAAAAATTCTAAAAAATCGTGAATTTTTGAAAATTTTAAAAATTTTAAAAAATCGTGAATTTTTGAAGATTTGAAAAATTCTAAAAATTGTCAATTTTTGAAGTTTTGACACAGCCTAAAAAATTGTCCGTCTTTGAAAATTTTAAAAATTTTTAAAAATTATCGATTTCGAAAAAATATGTTTTTCAATTCAAGGCGTACCAAAATAATTCAATTTCAATTTTGGCTTCACGTTCCTTAATTGAGGGACGGAATTTTTTCGAATTTCTTCAGAAAAAAAAAGTTTGGCCTTTGATCCAAATATACTTGACTTTGTTCGATTTAAACGCGACCACTTAGCTAATGCACGACCGTTCGACACACTGCCTGGCGGTGAAGAGAAAAGAAAATGAAAGCGGAAAACTACCAGCACTTCATCGAACCTCTAATCGACACGGCGGCGTCAGCGATAACGCGTCTGCCAAAAATATCGAAATTTTTACAAATTCACTCGATCACCCAAACGCGTATCTCGGGTCCAATTCGGTATAATCGACTCGGGTGTACGAAATTTATCGTTCGATATAACAATAATCATACCTACTCGAGCGATACGATCTCGTTTTTAATTACGTTACCGAACCGGTGAGAGAGACAAATACTCGTAAAACGACCCACTCGCGGTTTCTGGGCTCAACAATATATCAATTCGAGTAGTTATTGTTACTCTTACACGCCAACACACGTTACCCTATTACACTTACACACGCCACATAATCCGTTCAAAACATTCAAGCGTATAGATTTTCCACTCAATCGAACCGAAAAAAATTTACGTAAGCGGGAGGGTATGAAAAATCGAACTTCCGTTCAGGAATAAATTTGAAGACAGCGACGACGTCGTAAAAAAAAATAGGCAACTTCGATTCTCGACGTTTCGAAATATACGCTTTCGAATACGCGATCTACGACGATGAGGAGAGAATTGCAAAATACGAGTAGAAAAATAACGAATTTCGTCATACCGACGAGAGTCGTCCGTCTACCTGGTTGAATTCGCTGGATTACTCGAAAGATGATGGCCGGTTCGTTCGTTAACGTTGCGGTATAATTTAGAAACTAGATTGCCTGGCTGCGCACAATGTCTCGCTGATGCTAATTTCAAATATGCAAACACTTTTACTTTACCTAAACCTGTTTACACAGCTACAGAGGTGGCCGGCGCGGTTTTGTCAATTTCTAAATTAGTAGGTGCACGCATACGCGTGTGATTCTCTCAAGAGTATCGGCAGAAGCTCTCGCCTCGTTGCCTGCATAATATCTCTCGCGCATCATCGTGCACCTATAGACCTATACGTAAATCCGTGTGAAAACTGAAAATATATCCAACGCGGATCTCCGTACGCGTACGTAGACCCTTGCAAACGGCTCAAGGACGAGTACAATTCGGCCGGCATTTATCGTATATATTCGAATTACCTGTTCGGAGGCGCCATTTTTGACGTTATTATTTTCCACCGGTTCTGGTAACAAGATGAAATCTTCGCGGCTGATTAGCACGTTGGAATGGCCGACGTAACCGTTGGTCAGCTTCTTGGTGACTCCGTTCTGTTTGCGGCCATTCGTCGAGCCATCGTTATCGAGGGTTGATTTGTCGCCGGCGTTCTCAGTCTTTCGGTGTCCGATATCGTCCGTATCGTCTTCTTCGCCGCTATCCGAATTTCTACGGCGTAAATTCTTCTCGATACTTTCACGACCGTACTGTACAAACAGAATAATAAACCGATAAAAATTACTCAATCGTTTCGCTATGAATTGTTCTACGCGCTAATAATATCGCTAAAAAGTATCGTTCTAATTATAATTATACGTATAGCGCGCTGTACAGTTCATTTAAGTACTCGAAACGCCATCGAAGGTGGCTTTTTTTAACTTGAAAGCGAAAAGAATTTTTTTTTCTCTTTTGTGTCGCCTCGTAAGTCTCGTAAATTTACCTACCTACGTACGTCCTACGCGTATACGAGTTTTCTCAAAACGACCTTGAACTAATCATCGATTTTTCCCTTTCATTCGGCTCGATTATGATTTTTTTCTACTCTTTCATTCGTGCTTGAACGGTATAAAGCGTTGCGAAAGATAAAGACCGCAAAGAGCCAGAGTTTGAGGGAAATTTTTCAAAATGAACGAGATTTTCCTGCCTTAAACGACGATTTTTTTTACTCACGCGGGATTCAGTCTCGAGCTAGACTAGAACTCGCAAGAGATGTATCGAAATATCGGATTTTTTCGTTCGCGAACGATTCAAATCACGAGATGAATCGTTCGAAAACGATGAAAAGTGAACGATTCGCCTTGAAAACGATTCTTTCGTTCGCGAACGATTCACATCACGCGATGAATCGTTCGAGAACGATGAAAAAAGAACGATTCACCTTAAAAACGATTCACATCACGCGATGAATCGTTCGAGAACGATGAAAAGTGAACGATTCGCCTTGAAAACGATTCTTTCGTTCGCGAACGACTCACATCACGCGATGAATCGTTCGAGAACGATGAAAAATGAACGGGTCGCATCGAAAACGATTCTTTCGTTCACTAACGATTCATTCGGGAAAGATGATTCGAAATAAATTTCAAAATTTACATCGAAATAAGAAATTTACCCGGTGAGTTGGGATGAATGAGTCGCTTTTTAAACGAATCGTTCGCGAGTCGCTTGTTCTTGAATGAATCGTTCGCGAACGAATTTCAAGATTCAGGTTGACACCAATTTCATGGATTTTTTTCGCGCATGAGGTCGTTCTCGAATGATTCAGTTCGTTCGTTCGTCGAGAATCATCGACTGTTTTCAAAAATTGAGACAAACTTCGCGAACGATTCACTTCAAAATTTCCGTCGCGAGTGATCAACTTCGAGACATGATTCGTTTTGTAACGATTCACTGAAAATGACCGACTCGTTTCGAAAAATGAGTAGATTCATTCGCGAACGATTTGTGAAACGAGAACGATTCGTAGGAAATTACCGATTCGTGTTTAGAAATGATTTTTGGTTCGCGAATGATTCATATCGAACAGATTTGTCGAAAATGACAGAATCGTTCCAAAAATTGATTTCTAGTTCGCGAATGATTCATTCGCAAAACGATCCGTTCGCGAACGATTTGTGAAGAAGAACGATTCATTTTCAAAATTCCGGTCGCGAATGACCCATTCGAGACGATGATTCGTTTGGGGACGATTCGTAAAAAATTGCTGATTCATTTCTAGGAATGATTTATGATTCACTCGCAAAAAGATCTGTTCGCCAATGATTCATATTATGTACTGGCTCGTTTGAGAACGATTTGTGAAAAAATACCGATTCATATTCAGAAATGATTTTTGGTTCGCGAATGATTCTCACCACAGGAATCATAGCGAAATTCTGAAGAAATGAAGTAGCATTCAGTAACTTTATTTGGGCAAAAAGTGACCAAAAAATGAACAAAAAGTAGGTAATCAAACGTAACCAAAAATTCAACTTTTTTGAAGGGAAAATTGTTTCAGTTTTCTGGGGGGGGGGGAGATTGTTTTTTGTCCGTTTCTGCAAACATTTTGAACCTAGATCAACTTTGAAACGACGCAAATAATACAACTTCTTCAGCAAAAATTAATTCTTCATTTTAAAGAAGTAACCAAAGTGACCTTTTGGACGAGAAAAGTAATATACCTTAAGTGACTGAAGCCGAAAAAAGTGACGAAAACTCTAAAAAACTGACCACCTATGGTGCGTTGGTGCCTGATGTACCTCCCTCACAACAAATTCTGAGTTAAATTCCTCTTTTTTGGTACACCTACCGGCCCAGGAGTTATTCGGAGTCAAGTCAAACTATAGCACAGATGGATAGGGTAAGTTAAGGGGAAGGGTGCTACGTTGCCGTAAATCAGTTTTCAAAAAACCTTGAAAAGCCATAAATAATGCCATTTTTCGGAACACCTACTTGAGAAAGGGCCATTTTTAGGGCGAAAAAACTACCACAGATGGATAGGGTAAGTCAAGGGGAAGGGGGCTACGTTGCCGAAAATCAGTCTTCAATCTACCCTAAAACGCGATAAATTCTGAATTTAATTCCATTTTTGAATCATTTATCTAACGAGGTCGAGGGGTTGCTCGGAGTGGACTCCAACCATTACAGATGGATCGAGTAAGTCAAGGGGAAGGGCGCTACGTTGCCGAATTACTGACTCGTTTGAAAATTATTTGGATTCGTGAAAAAAGAACCATCTCTTCAGAATTCCGGTCGCGAATGATTTACTTCGAAACGATGATTCGTTCGAGACCGATTCGTTGAATTAAAATGACCAGCTCACTTCAATAAATGATTTTTTCATTTTTTTTCCGCGATCGATTCACAACGTATGATTCTTTGGCGAACGATTCATCTTACGAGATGACTGCTTACGAACGATTTGAGAAAAATGAACGATTCAATAGAACAATGACTCATTTTTGAGCGAACGAAACAGATTCGAAACAAAGAATGATTTATTTCGTTTACGAACGAATCATTTACAATTCGTTTACAGCGTTCGCGAACGATTCATCTTACGAGATGACTGCTTACGAACGATTTGTGAAAAATGAACGATTCATTAAACAATGACTCATTTTTCAGCGAACGAAAGAGATTCGAAACAAAGAATGATTTATTTCGTTAACCAACGAATCATTTACAATTCGTTTACGGCGTTCGCGAACGATTCATCTTACGAGATGACTGCTTACGAACGATTTGTGAAAAATGAACGATTCAAAAAAACAATGACTCACTTTTCAGCGAACGAAAGAGATTCGAAACAAAGAATGATTTATTTCGTTTACGAGCGAATCATTTACAATTCGTTCACGGCGTTCGCGAACGATTCGCATGTTTCAAATGATTCGCAAAAACGAACGACTCACTTCCCCATTTTTTTCTGGCAAAAAAATGCCCAGAAAAAATTACCCTACCGAATGGAAAAGCTACGAGAACCCTTCAAGTAAAAGTTCTTCGCTCGTGAACGATTTAATAAACGACTTACGAAAAACTGACCAATTTCAGGACACCGCAGAAAAATTTGCTCACGAACAACGTTAATCAAAAATTAGTTCAGTCACATACTTATTACGAAACCGCCTCTTCATAAACTTTCCACTCGAGTTGGAAATTTCGACTCTTAATTACGCAAGGGTCGCGATTAAGCTATTATACTTTTCTGTCACAAACGTTATTTATTACGGCTCCAATTTTTTTTTCGTCAGTCGTCACTACACACAATGCTGGTGCTCGTTGCGACCACGTTACTTGACGCGATTAGCGTATTTAACGGCGTGAATTTATTTTTGGTTCCTACCAATTACGTACGGACGTACACGAGTACATATAAAATGATATTCGTAATCGCGAACGTACCAGTAAATTTAATATTTTTATCATTTTTTTGTCGAGTAGAAAATTCGAATATTTAGAGTCGTAAACTTTGCGGTCGATTTTACCATCAAATTCTAACTCGAACGTAACCGTACGTAAGATTCCTATACGATTGAATCAGTTTGCGGTACGAGAGTTAATGACTTTGGAAAATATGCGGAGAAAGTTTCAACCAGTGTGAGTTAACACGCTCGCATGTTTACGAGCAGATGATATAACGCGATATACCCGAGGAAAGGGGTACAGGGACGATTTGGATAAGAAATTTTTTCCAATTTATCGGCTCGTATTTCATATACCTACAGAGACGAAAAGGTGTTAGTCGTCGGCGTACCAATCGCACACGCTTCGATCGGTATTATTTTACCATCTCCTACGAATGCGAATTTAAATTGAAAATTGGCCACGGCGCGACGGAAGCTGTGGGTGTTTTGGAGCCGTATTTATGGAAATGGTGGACGCCCAAAAGTTCAGCATTCGAATGAGGCGATTTAAACGAGATTACGTGGTGGCTTTTTCACGTCCCACAAATACCTATTCAACATAAATTCTAGCATGTGAACGGTCAAGGTGTACGTACCTTTCCCCCCTCTCTTTCTCCCTATGGCGAATTAATTATTTATGCAAATTATAATCAATTAGGAGTTTTCATGAAAGCTCGTTTCAAGATGGAAATTTCGCAGCGAAAATAGGGTAATTTTCATACGAGCGTTCGCATACATATTTTCTAATAATAACGCGGCTGTAGGCGCGATTAAGTAGTCGCTTTAATGAGAAAATCTAATCGATGCGTAAATTTGATTATTACGTATTTACATCGACCGTGCACGTTCCTTTTCACACTTTTAAAATCGGCTAAATTCGACGATAGACCGATGCGAAGTCGGCAGACACAAATGAGCATTGTTCGGGCGCAACAGAGTCATAATGAGACGATAAAAATACCTCGAAACGATCATTAGAAAATTACTTTTCTAAATGGTAATTTTTTTTTTTTTAAATTTTTCTTTTGCGAAATTCTCATAAATCTCAAGGTCAGAGATAGATTAACGAGAAACGGTTGAATTGAGAAGAAAAAAACTACGTTGATAATAATCGTAGGCTTACGAAACGATCAAAATAATACACAATTTCAGACTGTACGAAAATTTCGGGCAACTTGTTGACCAAGAAGAGTGGGTCACAAATGATTCACCTTCGATCGAATGGTTTTCCAAAATATACCGCAAATTCGCTCCAAAATTGACTGGTTTATATTTTACCGTCGATAAAAGGACGGATACCTCAACATGACCTTCCGTCGAACCACCTTTTTAAGCTGGTCGAGTCGAAAACCGAGACGTATTTACCACCAACCCGTACACATAACGACGCTTTATCGATTAGGTAATTCACCGAGAGCACGTTGTCGTGTCGTCGAAGGTAGCTGTGCGAGTGGAAGTGAAACCACCCTGTAATTTTTCTTCGCATGTATCATTTTTTTTTCAACAGCAAAGGTCGCAATTAGTTTGCATTATTTAGCCTTGGCATTTCGAAGAGGGACCCAGGTCAGCTGAGCGCTTGCATCGAGGTACGAATCTCGAAAGAAAAAATTTACAATTTACAAACAAATTTTAGGTGAAAGAAACAACCTTATTTGGCGAACTTCACGGTGCCATAAGAAAATGCAAACAGTCGATAACGTATGAGAAGCAGCACAAAGCGACAATATCGATATCAATCGATAAATTCGATACGCGTGTTTACCCTGCACTTGGAATACGTAGAGGGAGTGAACGAACCGCGAACGCCCATTACATTATCATTATCATGTTTGCATATTTGAAAAGGATTAAAGCGGATGTCATAGGAAGTGATTCGACTATCGAATAACGCCACCAGGTGTACGGTCACGTGCAAATTGTACACCGTGGTTTTCGCAAACGTAAAGCGAAAAGAATTCCATCTATTTCGATACGTATTATCGGCTACCATCTCCGAAAAAAAGACCGATTCCGAATCCAATATCGTCGAAATTCTATCGAAACTTATCACACTCCGAATAGCGATAAATCAGACGATGATACAGCTCCGTTGGTGATTTTAAACGCGCCAGCAGCCGGAATAGGATCGTAACTCGATAAGAAATGATTAACGTCAAGTCGTAAAACACTCCACGTGAAGTGACGAATTGATTCTCGTAAAACAACGCGTTTCGATTTTCGTCGAATCGTTCTGAAATTGAGAATAATTAATACGATTGCATAATGGAAAAAAGAGGGTCAAGATTTTTTAGAAAAATTATCTCAAAATTTCAATTTGTTACACGTATGATCACTTTTGATAACAGTTATGTGAATCGTGCAGATAACCTTACCATAAAATACTCACGAAATTGCAGAAAATTCAAATTTTCATTCAATAGAACCTGACGATTAGGCTAATTGAGCTGATAACGATGTTAATACCTGATGTTGGCGATGTTTAATATCGTAATTATCGTCATCAGCGCAATTTCTTCGTTTTGTTTTGCTTTTTTTTTTCTACCTCCCAGGAGGCCGTGAAAACTGAATATTGATTATTAATTTCGCGTATAATCGTTTCAGAATAAGATATTCCGCCATGTGTATTCTCATTTCAAGGCAACGTTGCAATCAACATCAAGGATTTCTAACCATCAACTGCAACGTATCTTCGCTATGGCAAAATACTAACTAAAAGTTACACATAAACTATTATGTGACGAAATACACCACACACTACGAGATGTAAATTGATCGCAGATAGAATACGTACCTCGAATACTCGCAGAAGAAACTTGACGTATAATCTGCGAACGCCGAGAGTTCTACCCAAAGCTGCTAACACCACGATCCCGCAGAAGAATATCAAAAACGGCGTCAATATTACCGAAAATATCACTGTTAGCACTGTCACCACAGAAGACATAATAATTTCTCCAATTAAATATCATAATAATACACGAACACGTGAGCGATGCGAGAAAATTAGTCTATAAAATTGGGCAAGGCCCAAAACAATTGCGTCGTGTTTCACGATCGAAATTTTAAAACATTGCAATAATCCGTTCTGTCAATTTGCAGCACTATGATAACAAAAATTCACGATGCATGTTCTTCGACACTGAAGTGTTGGTAAACGAGATCCACTCACGAAAACCGTTACGTAGTGTGGCCGTGGTTGTTGCTTGAGGTGTGTTTACACTGGACTGGTGGCGCGGATCGGCTACAACTGAATTGTAAACGTAAGAAAATATAGTTTTTTTTTTAAATTAATTAGTACCGATTACCGAAGCTTGGAACTGAAATTCACGAAAATAAATTGTATTGCATTACCTTTTCATATTCGTTGACTTGACTGGAACGTGAAAGAAAGTCGACATGCTGTATCAGCGTTTATGAGTAAAGATAAAGGTTTCTGAATTCTGAATTTCATACTTCAATAATCTTTTCAACGAGCACTGCACTGCACAGAATTCAAAATGAATTAAAATTAAAAAACAATATCACACGTTTTAATACTTTCGATAATTCGCGTATGATTTATTTTTAAAAAATAAGAAATCGAACTTGAAGTAATCACTTCATATAATGAAAAGACCATAATTATCAAAGTTGAATTCGGCTCATTATAACTCATGAAAATATATCTGTGATACTCTCGTGTCGTACATCAAACTTTTCAATACACTAAAGTAAAGTAACGAGTAAAAATATCTTACTCGAATTATTGTAAAAGCTCAACAGTGTGATGCCCGAAATTCGATTCGAAATTACTAGTACTCCATTGCCGGAAAAATTTCAACATTCAGGATCCCACCACAGTACTTGCTTACGTCTCCTTAACCTGTGGAAGAATGATGATATTAATGAGGTTCACAAACTTGCATAAATTTTCGTGAAGTCTTGCACGAATTTAGAATGATTACAGTTGCTTAGCAGGAACTGAAGGATAGGTTGATTGGGTTACGGTAAACCTCATCGTAACAGCAAAACCAGTGGGTTATTTCAGCTTAAATCTTTAATTACTTTGAAAGTAATGATGCACTAAAAACATAAATAATTCGAAACAAGATTAAATCAACCTGAATTGTGTAAAACAACACAATACAGTCATCTATTCTACCAAGTATCATCAAAAATGGAAGAATTCTCACCTCCTGAGCTCGTCTTTTTGTAAGAATTCAATGCACACGCACTTGATAAGGTAAAATCAGCAATTATGATTCATACTTGAACTACAATAATTAATTAATCAAAAAAACAAAGAACTGAGAAGCCCGAAATTCGATGGAAATTCGCGATCGCGAAAATTTGAAAAACACGCTACGCAGCGGACGCGAGCTCTTTCGCTTCATGTGTGAAGTGAAGGATACAACAAAATGGAGCAGTGTTGGCAAAAAATTAAAACAAAAAATTTCTTCAGACATTTCTTATTTATTTTTTTTTTAAAAATTATTTATTGAAAAAAAATCAAGAATAAATACATAAATGGTTTCTCATTTTCCCATGATGAAAAAAATCAACAAAAAAAGTTCAACACTACTCAAACAATTACAAAAAATTAATTAATAAATTGAAGTTGAGAATTTGATAATTATGATTCGTACTGAAACAAAACTGTCGTATTGCACGCTCTTAGACCATTTAGAATTAACATAGACCGCGCTTAGTGATAAAATCGTGTTCCAACATTATTATATT
>FIZT01028604.1:0-10033 GCA_900065295.1 Paracoccus marginatus | reverse complement strand
CTTGCGCTCTAAAATCATCTTTTACCAAGACAAGTCGAATGGCATAAAAATTTTGCCGAAGTTCCGCCGGAGGCTAATTGACCCCCTCACCACACCAGAGCCTTTCAAAAATTTGACGTTTTGAGCAATTTTTAAAATAAAGCAATATTGTTGAAAAAATTGGCGAATCCAGAAAAAATTTCAAAGTCAAAAAATTACAAAAATTAGCCGTCTCTGAAACTCTGCTAAAATTGGCTATCTTCCATCCCTGTCTAGTGTCCATGCCTACCGCCTCTGCAGAGATATGCTCTAGGTACATACATACTTACATTACTTTACGTTATTGGCCAATATTTTGTTGCAGATAGTCGGCACCTAAATTGTTACCTCTACCTACATATACATTCATGGAGACGCGTATGATCATTATTCAAAATGAATCTAAAAGCTAAGTTTTTAGTTTTTTGTTCAACAATCCTAATTCACTCAGTATTAGGAGTTGGTGAGTTGTGCTATGCTGTGTCGAATCATTTTTTCATCGGTCCCTTTCTTTCTGTATATTCAATTCTAACTTTTCCATTCACTCAGTTCAATCGCCTCCTCGTATAATTGACCAGCCACATAACGGGGAATTATTATTTCAAGCAGCTACAAACGCCATCGAACATGTCCAACCTTTGGTACTCAAATGTGAAGCTGAAGGAGAACCTGTTCCAAAGTATGAAGATTGGTGGTTACAATTTCCTATCCATGGTTTATTTTATACCTACTATGCAAATCTTGTGCCTACAGGTATCGTTGGACTAAAAATGGTGAAAATGTCAATTGGCAAGCTTACGACGGCCGTATATCTCAAGATCCTGGTCGAGGAACAGTAATTGTGCAGTCTCCGAGAAACGAAGATGAAGGTAATTGAGGCGTGTAGATTATGAATACTCAAAAAGTTGGTTATTACCCAACTAGATATGATTTTATAGCGCTGTTTTGTCCTAGTTATCACCTGTGGATTACGTTTAAAACGCGCTGTTGCCCCGGTACCTGGGTAATTGATTTAATGATTTTAAATAAAATATTGTTGTTTACACAGGCCAGTATCAGTGCTTCGCCGAGAACGAATGGGGTACAGCTACATCGAATTCGGTCTTTGTGCGAAGAGCCGAACTGAATTCGTTTGAAGATGCACCACCAACTGTGAAAGAAGCACGCGAAGGCGAACCTTTCAAATTATCGTGCCAACCTCCTTATGGTTGGCCAAAACCAAATGTCGAATGGGTAACACAAGTAAGTCGTCGTTAAACTTTTGTGTCCGAAATCCGCACAAAATTGTAACGAAAACATTATTGCTCATGTTTTGCGTAGCGTTCTAGTGGTCGGTTATACACTATCAAGAATAATCCTCGAATTACTTCGGATCCCGAAGGTAATCTGTGGTTCTCCAATGTCACCATGAGCGACGCGTCTGGCGATTCTTTGTATGCTTGCGCAGCTGCTTCGGCTTTTAGGTACCTATGACAAAGTTCAATTCGGTGTTCGATGTTCGACATCCTTGTAAGGAAAAGACTGCAAATTGGATTTTATTTTTTGCAGATTCGAAGTAAAATTAGGAAATAAAATCATATTACGAGTAATTGAAACAGATTCTGCTTCTGGACAAAATAAAATTGCTCCCGTTCAACAATACGTTACCAGGAAGGAAGAAGTTGCGATTAGAAATAAAACAGCCAAACTATACTGCATTTACGGAGGAACGTGAGTACCTATCTAAATAAGTTTTTTGATTTGTAGCCTACAACTGCCAGAATTCCAGCTAGTTAGATTTTTTTCCCAGTTCAATTTTTTCAAAATCAAAATGTAACGTTGAAGTTTTGCAATATTATCTTGGCGCATGAAAAAATTAACGTGTTTTTCTCGATGAAATGATTTAAAAACTAGTTCTGAGAAAGGAAATGATAATGGGTTGTCGATCGAGAAAATAATGTTTCAAGATAAGTTGAATTTTCGTCTGGCTATTAGCTAGGTATACTTACTGATAATTTCGCCATCGATATTGGCACGTTTTCAGACACTATGATAAAAATTAAAATTGTAAATTCGTGCTCGTAATTTGAACTTTGAAGTGATGCATCATTGATTTTGTTGCATGTTGTTTTTTTCTTATCATTATTCAAAATAATGAGAATTATTATTTTTTACCTGTTAATTGATGTTTTTTTTTCTCCATCTTGATAGACCTCTGCCTCAAACCGTTTGGTCTAAAAATGGAAGACCCTTGCCTTTAAACGCAACAAATCATATTTCTCGAGGAAGTCACAGTAAACGATTACAAATCAATTATGTCACACAAGAGGATGAAGGAAATTACACCTGTGAAGTCAGCAATGGTGTCGGTGAACCCATATCGTATACGATTAATTTGCGAGTGTTAGGTTGGTAATTAAATCGTAATATGAGTTTGATTATCAAATATGATTGTATTACGATCACGATTTTTTTACAGCCGAACCTTACTTCACGCAGAAACCTAAAGATGTACATGCTGCCGAAGGAGAAGATGTCGAGCTTCTTTGTAAAGCGTCTGGAAATCCGGAACCGGAAATTCGCTGGATATACAACGGAAAACCTATATCGGATGCTCCGGTTAATCCGAGAAGAACAGTTTCCACTAATTCTATCGTAATCTCGAGATTACAGAAGAGCGATATTGGCAATTATGGATGCAACGCTACCAACAGCTTGGGTTACGTTTACAAAGACGTGTCCGTCAATGTGTTAGGTACTAACGTATAGAAAATGAAAAATGAAAATTCTTTGAAAATTGTGAAGTATTCAGAAATTTAAAATTGAACGACAAATGGATAATTATTCTTTAAAAAATAAAAATTGCTCAAAATTGATGATTTTTTGAAGGCTACAAATATTTCCATTAACGTCTGGTCTTTTCCTCACTTAACCTAAGGGCTGTTTTAGTTTTTTTCTGTCGGAAAACTACCTAATCTATAAAACACGTTCCATCTTGAGTGTTGATTTTTGTAAAATTACTTGAAATTTTTCTATCACCGAGTGACCGAACATCATGTGATACTGATGACGACGAAAATTAATCTACAAAACACTATCCCTCTGCATTTTCAAGCGGACTGATTCCACTTGAAAATAAAAATCCACGATTTTCTGCAATAATAAAATTTGAAAAATTGATGATTTTTAAATGTTGATAGCATCAACTAAGTCTTGATCGGATCATATGGCCGGATCGCATTCGGAATCAGTGATCCTTTTTTTTATTTTTCTGAACTAATAGGTTGCTGTTTTTTGAGCACAAATTGTATTGTAATTTGTATTACAGAGAAATTAGTAGACCGAATAATTACTTAATTCGAGAAAAAAAAAATTCAAACATTTTGTGCATTCGTGCCATTTTGGGAACATTGACAACTTCGAAAAAACAATAAACAAAACAAAACACAATTCCCATGAGGCCATGATTGCATAAAACCAAATTTTTTTTATTTTTTATTTTTTTGGCAGTTGTTTTTATGATTATTATGCTGTTCTGCGGCTGGTTTTGATTTTCAATTTTCCAATGTGTAAAGGTAAAAGTGTAAAACTAAAAGTAAAACGTTTCGTGTGGATAAATTAGTTACTACACGTACTGGACATCATGCCAGGTGCCAGGCTAAGCTTTGAATCTACGAATGATAACAACTGGGGACGAAAAACTTCGGGGAAAAAATGTAAGAACATGAACATCTTTTCCAATTTTGAAAAAGAAGTGCAATCCTGGATGGACAACAAAGAAATGTATTGGTAAGAATTAGTGCGTTCGTTTTATTATATTCATAATCTGTTTCCTAATCGAAGTCAAACTCCTTGCAGCTCTAATATTGTGTTGTTTTTCTTTTGCAGAGACGACAACATATTATACTTTCCTTTATCATTTGCTTGCTCGTTCCAAATGAACAGTTGAACCAACGTAGTTGAACTTATTCCTGAAGACAATGAAACCGAAAGAAGAATGATGTCAGTTAAACCAAAGTGTGTCATTCGAATATTCATCCTTGAAGTTCATGCAATATAGAGAAGATGAGGTGAAAAAGAGTACCAATATGCAACTCAAATTTTTCAGTAATCGGTACGACTTCCTTGCATCATATTTTATTTCATTATATCTTCTGCCACAGCTGAATTCGGGTTCTAATTTGGTTTATTCGCCAGTGGCTTGTGGATTCAGGACCAAGTTAGAAAGTGCGACTGTATCCGAGAGTAATGGGATGTTTTTTAAAAGCAGATCGTTCTGTGACGTGATTAGGTATGTAATTTCATTCCGAAACATCTCGGTTCAAGTTTTGAATTCATTTCAATAATGAGTGTCTTGTTCATCTGTTCATGAAGCCGTCTTCCGAATGATTTCTCACAATGCGAAAAACGCAGATTGAACGATTAAACATTGACCCTGCCCTCAAACACTCCTTCATGGTGAAATCTCACAAAGTGGTCCGGATTATTAATATGTAGCTTCTGTGTACGGTTTGGGCGATAAATGCCTAGGTAATGAATTTGTACTGAAATTTCGTTTTTGGTATAATGAGTTAATTTTTGAAGTTGTTTTATGCTAGGTTAGAGAAGTATTCATGCAGATCAGCTAACGAAGATCGTTTTTTGGTATAATTCCTTCATTTTATTCCTAACCGGTATCACTTTCATTGCAAATCTAGAACTGCAAAGTGTAAAGCAATGAAAGAAGAGTAAAGTTTTGTTCGGAAAAATGATCTAATTTCTACGGACGAAATTTCATTGGTAATAATGGTAATAATTTTTCAAAAATTGCAGTTTGTGTAACAGTAGTCGCAGTAAGAATGTTGTGACTATTGTTTTCTTTTTTCTTTTTTTTTTTCAAGAAAAAATGTAACTGTATAATTTATTCTTTTTTAGCAACTTGATTGGATGTCCTTAAGAAACAAAGCTGCATTGATGAGTTATCGGCATCGGTGTACTTGGATTCCACACGTACCAAACTACTATTCATTATTCAATTGGAACATCGCCTTCGATAAAATCAAGACCACCACAGCTTCTGAAAATAATTTATGCAGTTAGTAGAGATAGTGGAGTAGTTAATATTTTTCTTTAACACAGTCAAGTCGTCAAGTACACATAATATACTTAGTACAGTTTTGATTGTGCATTTGTTACTGTGTATTTACATATTTTCAGCTTAAATCGTTGTCTTTTCATACTTAAACATGTTCGTATTTCTCGTATTTTGCATGTAATTGTAACTTCATCAAATTCATTACGTCTTTAAAACACTGGATGATAAATCAAATAATTCTCCCTAGATTGTTATTTTAGTAAGTAGTATGTCGATGCATTTGTTTAATAATTTTTGTATATTGCTTCGAAAATATTTCAATGTTACTGATTTTAATTTTGGTGTTCATTATTAGTGAAATAACGACTAAGACTAATTGAAGTGAGCGATTTTTTTGGGGGAAAAAATCCATCCTGCGTGGGTGGGCCTATCCTCAAGTACCTATTATGTAATCAATCCAAAGCCAAAGCACTCGAAACGTTATCGCATTTAGGTACTCTATTCTTTCAACCAATGCTGAACTTGACTCGGAAGTTTCAAGGTTACCTGGAAACTTTCCATTGTATGTACATTTGATAGATACGTATGGGTTTTGATGGATCTTCTAACCTGAGCTAATAGTAAACTGAAAAAGAGCTTTATTATTTATGGATCATGGATGATGTAATGAAGAATGATCTCAGAATCAATCTCCTATAACTGTGATTTTGATCTTCGTCTTCAAGCCTATATTAATGAAGCATCACCTAGGCCTAGTAGAATTTTCATTTTAAACTCATCTAATGTAGTAGTATAAGTCACTCGCAAAAATCGTCAAAATTTTTGAAAAATTTTCTCAATCGATTCGCACACTACCAGAGAGAGTTCATATTTTATAAATTCATAATAAAATCAACTTCATCTAGCACCTAAGTATTATGGAAATGACAGATTTTTATGTCTGTTGGTTTAAAGTTGAAGTGCCAATGAAAAACCATTTCACCGTTAGTCAGTGCAAGTGCAACGTTATTATAACTTCTCTGTTCTCTAAACTTTCACGTTATTACTTCAGTTTAAAAAAAGTTTATTTATCGAGTAATTTCGCGGATAATATTTTCAAACTGATGGAAAAAGAAAAGCTCAACTTTACTTAGCTCTCAAAAGGGCGAAAAATTTAACCACCAAGGTAAACAACGACATTAACGAAATGGCCGATAGATAGTGCCACGCGGCAGTGTTCTCATTTCCGAAGAACGAAGCGAGGAATTCTCGTATAATTCAAACATTTACCTTAATGTTAGTATTTTTCTTTGATGTTAGTCGCCATGTTCTCGACCAAATATTCTAGTTGTTTGGTGTACTAATTTCGAAATATTATATTATTGTTCGCGTACGGATTTTGGTTAATAAAAGATTCGCGAGTTTGTTTTCTTCGGTATAATTTCAAGTGTTCGATTCGAACGTCCGAGTGTTTCGGTGTGTTCGCGTTGGTTACGTATCGCCATATTAATTAAGAGTGATTGTTTTTTATCAGTTGACGTTAAGCATGTGTTAAGAAGAAATCAATACTTGTTTGATAGCCTCGCCTACGAACCAGTGTCACTATCGAGGTAAATATTGAAAATATATTTCGTTTTAAGTTTCAATTACTCAGTGCACTCGAGTATATGGCTCAACTCTAGTGTATGTGTATAGTATTGGGCATCTTTGATAACCGGATATTTGAGCACACAAGTACATTTTCGAGTGATATCACTCTACTCGTGAAGTTTTTACGAATTAAGTTGAGAAATTGATCACCGGTCCGACAATTGTTTTTTTGATATTTTGAAAATTCGTCTATCGAGTGGTGTACTTCGAAAGAGTATAGTATACTGGCCATTAATGGATTTGTAATACGTACGTCGTATTTATGTTGAATTTTCTCTATATGGCTATTACAATGTCACCGTTCATTATTATTACGTTTCGTAATCCGTTTTAATATACTATTTCGCCAATTAATTATATCGATGACGAGTTTCGTTGAATTTTATAATCGCTCCTTTGTGTGAGAAAGAAACCTTACAATAATGTTATCATTTCCTGCGTTTGTGCTACTTTGTCTCGCTATCTGTACATCGATACGGGTCGGAAAATCGTCATTTTGGTGTTGAAAATAGGAAAGGAATTTCAGATACGAGTTAATTTATGTGTGAAGTATATTGAGCAACATTGAGAAGTGATTTTAGTATTTCCAAAGTAAAATTCTTATCTAGGTCATGGAAATGTGATTCTAGTCTCTGGTGCAATGTTTACATCTATCGTGGTTCTTGGCTATGATCAATTTTCTCTTCTGTTAACTTTTTTTCGTGCGAAGGAGTATCGTAAAAGGATAAAATAAGACTTCAAATTTTGAAAGTGTGAGAAAATCCAAGAAAAACCCGAGCAACATGTCTTCCTGATAAGAATGCTAACGTATGGTTGCGTAGATGTTGATCTCGTTTTGTATTTTGGATTCTTTTGAAAGACTACTCGTTTGAGACAGTTCAAAAATAATTTTCGATTTCGAAATGGCATTGTGTTGAAATAAAATCGCTTATTATTTGATTGAATTTGCGAAATAATTTAAAAAATCAATTTCGCGATGAGTGATCGTCTGTCCAAACATGTCTCAAAGTAACAGAAACTGTAACGGTGCTTTCAGACCGTGATTAATTTTTTTATTCGTGTTGTTATCGTTATAAATCAAATTGATGTTTTTTCGATCGGAAATTATATGAATATTGGTGAATTGAAGAAATGTGATCGTGTTTTTAATGTAAATAATGATTCAGAAGCTTAATGTGTTGTACGAGTGATCTCTGATGGTAAGCTGAAGTTGCTCGAAGATGATATTCGAGTGAGTCTTGGTGTTGAGTGTTTACGTTAAATTGTAGTATTGAAACGATGGTCGAAGTATGATTAGCTGGTAAATTAATTACTTGATTGATTAATAAATCGATATCGTAATTTCTACGAACATTATGTTACTTTTAAATTCTAAAATTTACTCCCCATTCGTTGACTTGATGATGATAACGAATAAAGGACCTGCAGAGTAGGTAATACTTCCACATTCGATCGTTTCTTCAGATGACATCATCATAACCAAACTATAACTCGACTGTGGGGATAAATCCGCGGTGGAAATACGCGACTATAAGATGATTACGAAAATAATTGAAAATTACTCGCTAACCCCATTAAAAACTCGTAACTTTTAATCCCCCTTGTTTCGCAAACACGTAAAAAAAAAATAATATCAACTTGGTTCTAAATTAATTTTTCACGTTAAAATCATCAAACAACGTTAATATGGCGATAATTTGAAAAATCGTAGAATATTTTCTCGAATATTAATTAATTTTCTCCTTTCAACTCGGTTGATTCTTTTGTAACGCGCGGAGGGGCGAAGAATCTACTCAAGTTGGCTTTATTAAATTGGAACAGAAAAAGCTTTTTCGGTGTTTGATTTCAAAACTCGCGCGGCAGTCTCGACGAAATCCGATTTATTGAGATAAAAAAAAAACTTCCATTCGGGTGATTTCGCTTTTTCTAACGTGATGTAAACGATACCGTCTCGAAATTCTCATCGTGTAATAAATTATAAAACACGACGATATTTTAATACGGGCGAAGTCGAAGGGAGGAATGCTCTTTCGTTTCACCAATTTAACTCACCGAGTCAAGATTTGTTTAAAGGCGAAAAAGTTTATTAGCATTTGGGTCGCATACATTAAAGAAAAATATTATACGTATACTATACGACTCGTATAATACTCTAAAGGCAAATTGCAAAACGCTGCCTAGGTCGACTATAAATCACGCCAAGCCAGAAAACCCTCCTCCCCTCTAATGCTTTTCTTTTTTTATATCGAGCTTACAAATTTTCAACGGTGAATTATCCCCCTCCCTCCTTCCCCTCCCAAAAAACCCCAGAAACAAGGTTATAGGAGCAATGAACATCATCAATATCTATCAACAGTAATATAGCAAAGTTCCAGAATTAAGAATACATGTATCGTTTCAGATGGTGTGTGAGTCTGGCTTGTGCAGATGAAAAATATAAATTGTTTTTTTTTTTTCTTCCTCGCAAGTCCTTTTGTGTATATTTTTTCCCGACAAAGCTAAGTGTTATACTCGTACCAACTTGCAGAAATTCAACAATGATGCGTTGCTTTTCAAGAGGAAATTTTCCAATTTTTAAAAGTAGCCGGATTCGCGCGATATCGAGCTCGCGAAGAAAAACTGCTGTAGAATCGAATTATTGCGACGATCGACCACAGTAACAATTGTTTTTTTCTTCGCCGAGTAAACAAGGGTAAATTTCCGAGGGCAATGGCAAGGCTTTTTGATACACGTATGCGTGGGTATTTCCAAAGGTATATAAATAGGTTTGAATTGGGTATATTGATCGTGAGTATGGACTGTGGATGTGGAACGTGCTACAGAGGTGGTGATAGAGTTTAGAGGTTAACCCCCAAGATGTGGAAATTTTTCCTGCTATTGAGATTCGTTCGTATTGAGGATTACGCGGATTATTAATGAGTCAAATATGGAGCTGATGGGAGTTATGGTGGAATTTTATCGCGGAAACGTGTCTCTTTTGTAAATTTCATTTAAGCGTATTTAAAAATTGAAAATTGGTAAATAAAATCTCGAAAGTTGTTCCCTTCTCCACCTCCGCATCTTCTCTCTGCCAAATAATTCTATTTTTGAGTTTTTTTCTCTCCTTTCGAACAACCCAGCAGGAAAACTTGTTTTTAATTTTTTAATTCATATTCCAATATTTCACAATAATTATTGGCGTACTATGTATGTATGTTAGGGTGGAGTGAAATAAAAAACATGCCTTGGATTTTGACCAAATTCGGTGAGGTGGTTTACTTTGAGCGGGGGATATCCCAAAAAAAAAATTGAGCCCCCTAGGTGCAAGGGGAGGGGAGCAGGAGGTCCCCAAAG
>FIZT01028600.1:0-14557 GCA_900065295.1 Paracoccus marginatus | reverse complement strand
TTTTTTAGTTCAGGCCCCCCCCCCCCTGTAGGTCTACTCTGTTTCGTAATATCTTTCCGACACAATTGTTGAAGATGAATGAAGAATTAATGACACTACGCGCTGAAAACAGAGAACTACGCATAGATTACCGCGGTGACCTGGCGACGTTGGGTGCGGTGGGGTTTGCGTACTTCGCGACGGCCGGGTACTACATATAACTGCCTACCACGCCAGAATCGTGCAGTACTACAATTCCTCAGTCAGGCTGCGGTAGACCACCTAAACCAGGATTGAATTCGTTGTGCAGAGACTCACGGATGCGTGAGTCACTCTTATTACATTCGTCGTGCAGTGACTCACGGACACGTGAGTTACTCTTATTGCTGCGGTTCTATGTTTGCAAATGTATCCGAAATGAGAAAAACACTGTGTACTCGAGGAGTATTGTAAAAAAGACGGCTCTCTCACGAGGTGAGGGCAGTCGTCTCCCCAGTGTTTTGCCACCGACCCTCAGAAAAGCCTGAGGGGCAGGGGTGAGGGGGCTACCCTCTCTCGGATTCGTGCTTCCTTTTGGCCAGTCGCTAGGCTTGTCCTGCGTCAAGCTCGAAGGGGCATGTATGATGGGTAGAGGTGGCCCTCCGAGCCTCAGGTGGCAACACTGGGGTTCGGATACATTTGCAGCTCTCAAGGAGAGCTGGTCGCTCAACGAGCGACAGTCGTACTGATTTGTTCGTATATATGTAGTTAATATTTCTACTAGCTAGTTAAACGTGTACCTAGTGCAGTACTTCGTTACCTGTACCCTTTCAATAAGTGTGAGACGTGTACAAATATACGTATTTCGGTAAAGTGGTTCGATATGTTATTTCGCGCTGCATTTATCCTACCCTTTATAAGTCTCAAAGCAAATCAAGTAAAAAGATTAAAAAATCCGGAAACACATGAAAAACATAAACAAAGTCTCAAAGCAAATCAAGTAAAAAGATTGAAAAATCCGGAAAACAAACGTATTCATAATTTAACTTTTTGGCGGGGTATAAAGTCGCCTTGTTTGGGGTAGCCGTTGAACCCATACACAAATTTTATTTGTATATGTATAATACCCGAAACGCCGTAATTTCTTTACTACATCATTTTTTCGAAAATTTTTCCATGGGCGAAAAATCGGTGATTTGTCACGCTGACAACTGCAGCGGTCAAAACAAAAATCGTTACGTTCTTCAATATTTGACTTGGCGGGTCAGTACTGGCTTGCATGAAGAAGCCCAAATTTCATTTATGCCAGTCGGACACACAAAGTTTGCTCTGGATTTATATTTCGGATTGTTTAAGCGTCAACTCAGTATTTTAAAGGCCCATTGCTGCAAAGACGTTGCCGAAATAGCGATCCAAGCCACATCCATTAAGAACTCCATTGTTCCTATCATAGTGGGAAGCGAAGATGGCGAGGCAATGATTCCCACGTGCAACTGGTCTTCTTTTTTTGATTCTGGCCAAACCGTACCAAATGTCAGTAAGCATCATCATTTTTTGACTTCGAAATCGAAACCGAATTTCATGAGATTTAGAGAATACGAAACTAGCGTCGAACATGAAGCTGAAATTTTCCCGAGTGGTGTGCCGAAAGGATTGCCAGAAATAGTGGAACCTGCTGGATTATCATACGAAAGGCAGCTGTATTTATTCAAAAAAATTCGGAAATTCGTGGACAAGAGATGCAAGAAAATCTTATGTCGTAAACCGAAATCTAAACCCCCTCCAAAAATTTCAAATGATGAAAAAAATAAAGGAAATGGAGAAAAAGTCGCTACTTCGGAAAAAAGAAAGATCGAAAAGTCAAAACGTAATTCTGCAACAAAAAACAAGAAGACATCCGAGAAAAAAGAAAGAACGATTTCAAAAGGAAAAAAAGTTGAAAAAAACGCTACCACGAAACAATCGGCAAAAAAATGCGACGCGGTAAAACCCAGAAAAAAGTCCGATAAAAAAGACATTACTTTGAAAGAAAAAAAAGTAAAGAAATCCGTTATTACGAAACAATCGGGAAAGAAATCGACGCGAGTACCCAATACTTAAATAATTTTGTAATTTAATTTTGGTTATAAATAATACTCTTATGCTTATTTAATTTTGTAATTCAATTTTCGTTGTAAATAATACTTATACTTATTTCATAATAAAAAAGTATGATTTTGTTTTGAAAAAAAAATTATTTTTCTATTATTCCTGCAGCAATACCAAGGTTTTCCATGTTTTTTTTTTTCAAAAGTGAATATAATTTTGAATTTTTTTTCCCTCAAAATTGAAAGATGAAATAAAAGTGATGAACTGATTGATAATACTGCTGATTTTGGGTTTCTTTTTAGCCTTCAAGTTTTCCAACGTAAATAAGAGAAACAGAAACATAAAAATAATCATCTACGCATCACAACGAGTATTTTGAGGGGTCACACAGGTTTTTTTTGCGTAAACCAATAGCCAGCCAATAGCCAGCTTTATTTCAGCCAATGAAAAAATTAAGCTAAAGCCAATAGCCAAAAGCTAATGACGATTAGCTCGAAAGCCTTGAGCAATACTGACGAAAAATTCGGAAAAAAATGAATTTTTTGAAAAAGTACCACATTGTCGACTGAGATAACCGAATCCAGCGACATTGAAAATATGTACCAGACACCTTATTTGGTCAAAAAACACCATTAAGAGCCTCGCAGATAGAAAACTTTCATTTTTAATGCGGAATGTTCATAATTTTTTATACCCAAACTCTAAACTCGTTTTTCTCAAAACTTAGTTTTTCAAACTTTCGATTTCAAATGTGAATATCTTGGTCAATTTTGGACTTAGAAGGCTCAAACTGGTTTCATTCGATCAGAAATTTCTTATATTATACCGTACCGGTCTTAACTCCATATCGACAAGGGGAACCCAAATTCACTTCACATACACACCTGTACCCTTTCAATAAATGTGAGACGTGTATAAATATGCGTATTTCGGTAAAGTGGTTCGATATGTTATTTCGCGCTGCATTTATCCTACCCTTAATTCGGAAAAGCATGAAAAACACAAACAAATTCTCAAAGTGAATCAGAAAAAAAGACTGGAAAATCCGGAAACGCATGAGAAACATAAACAAAGTCTCAAAGCAAATCAAATAAAAAGATTGAAAAATCCGGAAAACAAACGTATTCATAATTTACGTCTGAAACATTCTTTGAGAAACAGACTAAAAGTTTACTCCTATCGTAAAATGTATAATAAAAAACATTCCAAGATCACTAAAACATTTAGACGGAAACAGAAGAGATTAAATGATAAGTATCACACAAGTACCTTTGAATACTTTTCCCATTCTATTTGAAAAATTCTCAGAAATAGATTTTCAAAATGGATACTATTGAAAAGGTGTCGCAGATCGCTAAGGCAACGTGGTTGAGGAGGTTTTCGGCAATACCCCCAACCGCGCCAAGCGTGGCATTGACAAATTTCACATCGAGAACAGCATCGGAACCTATCGTTGGAGGTCCAAGCTCTGAAACGCTTCTCTTCACTCTTGGACATATGATAAATAATATACTCATGAACCTCGCAAGACCAACATTAACGGGCGGATTTTTCGAAACGCCTCTTAAAGTTCAAGAAGCTGTATTGTCATTCCCGAGAAATATCGATATCCCTTTCGCTAATATAGAAGGAAGAGTACGGTCAGGAGGAAGTTACCGATTCGTTCCATCGAGTGCCCTCACTATGTATACTGCGGCCCGCGATGCCACCGCTTTGGTAGGCAACGCGGTGTCACGAGTTTTGAGTTATCGGACCGCGGACCCAAACACGTTTTTAATCGATATACATCATCCAGGTGATGGAAACGTCGATTTAGTTAACCTTGGAAGTGCTTCAGCGATCGTTACGGTTTCTGGAGTTGCATATTACTGGACGACGACGAATCAGGCTCATGCCAATGGTAGGATAATAGCAATTGAGGGTGACGCTAGAACTGCCATTTTAACGCCAGGCATTAATCCATTAATAGAGTGTTCTCTCAGCCACCGGTCGGGGATGCATTCGCATTCATTCCGAACGTTCAGACAACCTGTTTTGGGGGTACGATCCGATTGCAAGGTAGATTTGAAGGGATGATCTCCTTACGCATGCAAGTATTCACGTATACCCCTCCGCCTCTAAATGTAGCTTCGGGTGCTGGTCATTTCGAATTGTAAGACAACCGAATTGAACGCAACCGTCTTGGATGTATAGCTAATGTCAATACTGCGTACCTAAAAAAAAATTGATTTTTTTTTGTTCTTCTTACTCTCCATGGCGAATTATTACCATAGTCAAGCTAAAATATTTGAACACAAGAAACCAACACGATATGTAATTTTATATTCGCATTTTTATTTTTAACTCTAAAAATCGAATCAGAATTTACATAACAAATTCAATAACGTAAAAACTGTACAACAACAAATTTCAATTTATACAATTCGTGTTTTATAAAAAAGTCAGGGCTGGGCAACGAGCAACATCCTCACACATTCTGAAAATTTCACGAAGTGAATAGGTACTCATTTCAAAACCTATATTTCCATTCAACGAGTAGTTTCGGTACACGAGTATTTCGAGAGGTGACCAAAAACAAAATAAAAAAAGAGAAAAAAAACGAAGTAGGTATATTAAAAACACACGGGCGTGTAAAAGTACCATTCATTAAATGCGAATTACTGGAATACGTGCCTAAAAAAAATCATCCTCGAAGAAACAAGAAGGAAAGAAAAATGCTACGCAGAGACTCGAACCATTAACCATCATAGTAGCAGGAAAAATGAAACAAGCGAGGAGGGTAAATTGGCAAATTAGGATGCTGGGGCGGAATACGGAGAGTACTCGAGGGTACAGGACGACGACAAGTTGAGCGAGGAAGAAAGATGAAGCGATAGGTTGACTGTAATAAGCGAAAAAGAATACCGGAGCTCACTTTTGGTAAAGGTTTCAGTTTGATGTTTTTACAAAGACCAGTAATAGAATTATATTCCTCTCCCGTTGGCCATTAATCAGAAGTTTTTACGAGCGTACTAAACGCCATCCTCCGCCTGCTCCGGCCGCCCTATTCGCTCGGCCCCTTACCCGATTCCATTCCACGATCGCGCCACCTTTTTGTAAAGCGAATAACAGTTTTAATTAACAGCTAAATGTCCCTAATAGCTCCCTTGACATTACTTTAATCTGGAGCTAATTAGAACTGCGGCTGTAACCGTTCGTTTGCCTCTCGCTCGCTCGCACTGTTCGCGCGTGTGCTTTCCTTCCCACCAGCCTTATATGGCCTTTCAGCTCCTCTCGAACCCCCGCACCTTTATCCACATTTCTACGTCGAGCAGCCAACATTCCGCCCACCGATGAATTCGTTCGCTCGCTTTTAACCCAAACCACACCGCCAGCTCTGCCGACTAACGAGCTTTAATTTCACTCCGGCATCCCATCCCCTCCCCCTAGCACCATCGTGCTTCTTATTCGCAAAAAGCCTCATTGAACGCCAAAATACTCGTTAGGGCCATGGTTACCCTGCCTTCCACTTTGCATCCTTTCTCCGTCGTATTCTCCCGTACCTTACAATTTCTATTGCAACTGGCGCGGCGTGGACACGATGCCCTGAATTTTTCTTCTCTCGTGATTCAACTCGGCTGGTTTCATGGTCCCTTTGTCAGTTCGCTAAATTTACAACAAATTGGCGCGACATTTAATTGTAACGCTCGGACACCCCGCAGCTAAAAATTTATTTTTCTCGAAGGATGATTTTTTTTTTCAAACGCATAAAAATCCCATTACAGGGGTAAACATTTTGGAAATTTTCAACGTTTTTTCTCGAAATATAATCCTTTGAGAAAAGGATTTTTTTCAATAACCGATTTGTTACATTTCAAGATTTCTTTTTTTTTAGTAAGGATCACAATAAAATTCGTAATTTTACACACGAGGAAGGGTATTGATTTTCACATCAAGTCAAGTGTACGGCCTGTACAAAGTCTCTCTAAGATTCTCAGTTTGAAGACGATTCCTCGATAAATGAGCTAAATGAGCGATCTGATGAAATTTCGTTTGTTCGGTATCTGTAGCGTGTTTGATTTGATTCTGATCGTGATTCGATTTAATATGGTTGCTCAAAATGCCATGTGAGGTGTTATTATTCAAGACAGAAATATGGGAAGAAACATTATTTGATAGACTATTCTGACTATTCGAATTGCAATTATTGTTATTGTTATTATTGTTATTATTATTATTGACCATGGAAGAACTAGAATTATAATTGCTGTTGGTATTACTGCTACTATTGCTATTGCTATTCGGACTGGTAAGTTGGACTGAGGTATTTTGCGAGGACGAATTACTGATTAAACGCTTATCGGGCTCTTCTTTGGAGGCGGCTTTCGCCTCTTGTTGAGCTTTTTTACTTCTTTTCCATTTCATACGACGATTTTGGAACCAGATTTTAACCTAAACAGAATTTCTTCAGTGAAATGACTTTCATTGATTATTGTGGGAGAAGGGTTTGCGGAGTAGCCGTTTTTTGAAAGGTTCACCACAACCATCATTTTTAAATTTTGGTAAAGAAAAATGAAAAAAATGGCTTCCAACTTATACCATCATGTTTTTCTTTCATTTTTCAAATCCTGGTTTGGTCAATTTTTTCAGATTCATACTTGGCGATAATTTCAAAATTTTCATCTCGATTCGACGAGTAAAATAAGTTGCATCATTACTTCATTTCTGATATTATACCAAAACATTAAAACAGATATTAAGTAAGGATCATAATTGTCAGCTGAAAATATTGAAGAGGTTTTGAATTTTGAAGCATAAATAATTTGATACCGAAATCTCAACCAAATGGAATGGAAACCGGCTACTTTCGCTGTTCAATACCTACAACTTATACTATTTTCAAACACGTACTTGTGTTTCGGTGAGCATAAGATTAGTGGCGACTTCGAATCTTTTCGGCCTGGATAAATATTTATTTTGTCTAAATTGCTTTTCCAATTCTAAAAGTTGCTGACTAGTGAATGCAGTCCGAGGCCTGCGTGTTTTACCCAACAAAGAGTGCGGATGAGCACCTAGAAAATAATGGTCTATTATTTATAGGCGAACCATAAATCAGCGACTACACGTTCACTATTTCAGCCATGTCAAAACTACGCAAAGTACTACAAAAACTACACAGCACTACAGAGCAATAAAAATATCCTGCTGGTGCGTTGCTTATCTGCGATTAAATCTTGTTAGAATTTTTTTATTTGTATTTTTCTTTTTATTTATTTATTATTTTTTACAAATAGAATGAACCCAATCATCACAGTCGTGAAATGGAAATTAAGCCTGTCCCTTTCAACTAAATACCAATTACAGGACCCTGCCGCTGGCCTACGAAATTATACCATTGAAAAGCGCGACCGCGTTGTATTTATAACGACGACGATGACGACGACGCCAATTTAATGCTATTATCTAAGTACCAACTGTCAATTTTGTACATTGGCGCGTATTTTTGCGCCTCTCTCTTTATATAATTCGCGTGGCGTGGAGCGGCGTTAATCGCATCAAGCTGTTTACACAGACCGACAAATACGTATCGATTAATGACGAACGATTTATTTGCCGATGTATACGGCTCCCCTTGGTTATCGTCCCTCTTTTCCTCGCGGCAATAAAAGTAACGGTGGTAAACATAATTCAATTATCGATTTCAAATTGTGAAGAGGGTGAATAACAAGTGATCTACACGAATTGCGGCATCAGGTCGTTTAGGTACCTGATACCTTTTTGGTAGGTACTTTTCAACCTTTCGTTACGGATGTTTTTTCTTCATCAATAGGTATATGAAGGGTTCGCGGAAAGAACCAAGTAAGTCCAAAATTTTTCGAACTCGAGATTTCGGTATTTTTGGATTTGTCTTGCAGAGTACTATCCAAAAATACCAAAATATCGAGTTCGAAAATTTTTTGACTTAATCGGTTCTTTCCGTAGTCCCTTCATAATATGTATGCTGCGGAGGAGCAGCAAAAAGATCTACGAATCGACTATCGCGACGATCTAGCGACGCCTGCCTGCCTCACCAGAACCGCGAGGTTCTGCGATTCTTGAGGCAAGCAGCTATCGACCACATAGAGCATGAGCGAAGGTGCGTCTCCTGCTTTGCTCGTCGTAACATGCCTCGAGGTGGGGAACGTAAAGCGGATCCGGCCGCACAGCCGGAGTCTCGCGCGGCAGTTTGGGAACCGCCACCCAAAATGCTGGTACCTTTCGTACGAACCAGCCAGCACTCACTCGGCATATTTCAAGCGACATCAGTCAATAACTGGAACCGACGTATTCACATATACCTCTCAGATTGGCAGCTCAACACCGTCACTTATGAAATGGGGAAATGGCTTCGAAAAGTTCAGGTTGAAAAAAGGCGATGGAAAAGGAAACTTCATCACATGACCAAAACCAAACATGAGAGCGTCGCGACCAGCCGTTCGGAGTGGATGAGTGAGGGAGGCCTTTGCCCAAAATTTGGGCCCAGTGTTTTATTTTTAAGTAATTTTAAATTGATGTTTAATATTGTAAGATTAATAACACTGTCCAGGCTCAAAATAAATAAATAAATAAGTGGTTTGTATCTGTACAGATGATATAAAAATTGATAAATTCTGTCGCGTCGCACCTGCCACAAAACCAAGCACAGACTCGACGCGATCAGTCTTTATTATCGCCTCGGTAAACATATCGCTTCGGACTACACCTCGTATTGTGATTTTTATTACAGTAATTACTCAACATGAAAATGGGGAACCACGCAGCGAAAAAAGCTTTAACGCTAAGTCGTCCAAAGGGCGAGGGGTACCTATACGATCCGAAGGGTCGTGTTTAATAGATAACAACAACATTGACTAAACGGTTTAAGACCCGTTTACCCCTCACTTCATCGCATCTTTACAATTGTCATGCTAATTTAATTCTGGCCAAAAGTACCAAGAGACAGAGATGAAGAGAGAATTGTCGAGGGTTCGCCCGAATTTCACGCGTAATGCACCCAAGCATCGGTGGATGGCGGCGCGGCGTCGAATGTGTACACAAATGTCATCGTAGTCGTAGTCGTTTCTCCCGACGACGCGACATTCTTTGTACCCTCCCATCTTTCTGCACTTTTTCCGCACGCGAGCTTCGCGATCTCTGGATTATTTTTGCGGTTCTTTTTTTTTTAGCCTGTGCTATGTATTCGTATGTATGTAGTAGTTGGATGTTGGTATCACCCTTCTATTTTCGAAGCCAAAAAGTGATCAATCGACTTGTTTATTCATAGCATGTGGTCGCACTTTTAATTCATTATTCCAGTCCACACTCGTCGTCTGTATTCCTTTTCAACGCCTTTTCACTCGACACTTTTAACGCGCGATTGTACCCTCTCTCCCTTTCCATATAGGCGTAATTTACGGACCAAATGGTCGCGCGTGTGTGTAAATAACCTGTAATCGTTCGTTAAACGAGTGCGCACTTGAGCAACACGTGCAAATGGATTTTATTGATTGTTTTTTCCGTCCTACACTGGTGATTTTTTAATTATGAAATGAAATATGAAGCAGATGATCGGTGAATCGCTGTGAAATTAGGATCGAACCTCCTTTCACTGATATCCTCAACTATAGGAATTTTAGAAAGATTTTTAAAAAGGCTTTAAAAATGATGGACGGAGTTGAAGCATCAAATTATTAACGACACAAAAATTCAATTTTGAGCTTATCGCCCGATTTAAGACAATTATAAACTGAAACTATTTCGTTCGCGAGATTTCGAGTCGACCCTGAGAGAAGATATAGCCACAGCGAGACAAACCCATGCTTCACTGGGCGGCCCTACAGAGCCAATTCGAATCGACACAGAAAAGAGAAAATCTGAGGAAATTCATCGTGGAAAAGGGGGATAGTAAATCGAAGTACGAGAAAAAGAAACAGCACACAGATTTACATTCGCTGATTTTTTTCCCTTATACGATGATATATAAAAATGGTAAGTTGAAGGCAGCAGCGTACAAAAAAAAACAAGAAAAGAAGCGTTCTTATAGCGTACTTATGGCAAATTTATGGTTAAACACACTGGTAAAGGGGATAACGTCTTCGGGTGTCGCGTTTGCAAATCGCTATATACCTACTACGTATTTAACCCCCTTTTTTATTTTATTATGCGCGTTTTACTAGTTCTCTATGGTTAGTGCATTGCGCGTCGAGACGCCTACATTATTATACATTTACATTTGATTCAATTTTGCATTATGTTTGCGTAGAATTTATTTCTAATCGAAGAGGTTGATTAATATTGACGTACTTTGGAACAACATTACTGAAACAAAACGTACCTCACTTCGAAATGAAATCAAACCCGATAAAATTCGGAGAAAAATTGACAAATCAACGCTTGAAAAAATGCCTACTTCACTTTTAGGGAAACACCTATTCCTCGACATTTCAATCCTAACTTGGCTGAGTGTATTAACATTCGCAATTACCATATTAGGATACCTTTTCCAAACGAGCAGAAAGTGCATCTGCCAAAATCAAGAAAGGAAAATTGGCTGAACCAGAGAAAGAAAGTACAGCGAAGAAGCGCGCTAATGCAACTGACGTGAAAAGTAGTACTCCGAAGAAGCGTGCTAAACGTGATAAAAAATAATTTGCTGTTTTTTTGATATGAATATAAGTTTCGTTTAGACATTACTTATTATTTTTTTTGGATAAAATTATAATTTTGATCAACGGAATCCTATTTTTCTTTAATTTTCAATACTTTTTTTAAAAGGGCCCACTTCGTCTTGATCTTCTTTAAGTCCACCAATTACTCCAAATTGCTTCATTTTTGGGTGGACACCATCTCTGTACCAGTTCGCATCAAAATAAATCCAAACTTTTCATTTCCAACGAAAAATTTTCATAAAATATCGTTTTTTTCATAAAAAAATGTTTCCCTAAACTTTGAAGGCGTTTTTCTCAAAACTACATATTTTCAAACTCTAATTTTAAAAATTTAATTTTTGACCTAGAGATTTCGGGTTTGGCTCATTATGACCGGAATTCATCCCAAAATGGCCCCTTGGGCTTAACTCCAATACCGACAAAGTGGGCCCTTTCGACGTGGACGTACACATTTTCCAACCGTTTTTCGGCGCACGCGACTCGATCTTTCCTTACTTTCGATCCGGTTCCTTTTCATTCTTTTTCTCTATTTCCGTCCAATTAAATCACTGTCTCCTCCCTCATCTATTTCCACCCCCATTTTTTCTAGATTTCTCTTCTTTTCGAGTCGCGTGTGTTGAACAGCGATCGAAATATTTTTTTCTGTCGTCTATTTTTACCCGCTTGGGATAGTCGTCCGTTTCATACCGATACATACCTGGTCAGATGACCGAAGTTATCAAAGTTTTATTTTTATTTTTTTGAATCAAATGAAATTTTTGTTTTTTGTGAAACCAGTTTTCCAATTTTCTGTTTTTTTTTTAAAAAAAAATTGGGTAAAAAAAAGATAAATGTTGTCGTAAGAAATCGATTGTACATTAACAGTACGTCAAAAATCGAGTTAACCATGAATAATATACGGTGACAACACTGCAGGCCATAAGAATGGTAATCTCCGATCTTCCATAACAATCCGCTCAGCAGAACAATTCAATCAAAATCACGACATAACGTTGACTGAATGCCAGAAGCTAGTAATAAATGGAAACCTAATTCAACTATGGAACAAAAACAGAGTTATGACGCTGACAATCAAAGACATTATCAGGCTTCGGTCACACGCAAACTACATTCAGAGTGACTGGAGCTCAATACGGCCAAAACAGCGACAATACGTGCATGAGTACAAATGTCTCATGAAAAAACTCAGCAACTACCAAAATACGGAGTTGAAATGATATCGCTGTCCAGCGAAGGGAAAAGTAATTCCAAAATAAACCTCAAACAACGAGAACTGCTTTGTAAAGCAGAAACAAAAATAACAGAGGATGCTTAATATAAACCTACTATAGGAAAGCTTTCAAAAAATTACTAACAATATTAGGATTAAGTTGTTTAATTGAGGAAAAAAAGGACACGAGGACGTGTCGCAAAATTTCGAGGGGAGGAAATTTGTAATACGGTTCTTAGAAATCATAAAAAAAAGAAAAGAGAAAAAAAAATAATATAAAACAATTGAAATAATCGATTGGGAAAAACAATCGGATCTGGGTCAAAATTGCAGTATAAGTATGTAAATACGAACGCTAGAGACAATAAAAGAGAGTCTAAATTGTGAAGTTAACGATAGCCAAATAACGTCCTCGAGTCTTAACTTGATTTGTAAAATATTAATATCAACAGAAAAGTGTTAGAGAAAATTTAGATTAAACGTTTTAAATCTGAAGTCAATTTTAATCATTTTCGAAGAACCACGTTATCGCCGTTTGTGCGTTCTATCCGACAAGACTATTTCTCAAAACCAAGCTAAAGAGGCTTACTACAAGTATTTTGAGATATTCTCATCATTCACTTACATCTCGCAAAAAAAGAAATTTTCGAAAAAAAATTTTGGGCAAACAGCAAAAATTTTCAACCCCCCCCCCCCCCAAAAAAAATTGAAAATATTTCAAAATACTTCAAAAGATGATTGAAGGGCAGAAAAAAATTGAATTCGAAAAATGAAAGAAATAAAAAAAGGACTACCTACTGAGAGAATTAAGGGCCTATCAATTTCAGGAAATGAACGACATTACAAAACTCGACGCCGATATACCTGTACTCGGATTAAATACGGGCAAGATATTAAATTTTGTGCGGCGCGACGGTATAGCAAACCCAACATAAACCGTCGTAAAGACAGGATCCAGTTAAAACTTAAAACCTAGGGAAGAAAAAAGCGAGAAGGCCACCAGTTGTACATGCATACAACAAAAGAAGCGACTATTCATTTGGAACGTGTTAAAATCAACTTGTATTTACCAAGCGCCACTAGACAATGCGAAGGGTACATAAGGTAGGAGCCGAGTTTAACCTCTGCGTAAACGTATCGTCCGTCTCCGTCGCTCTCGGCGAGCTCGCGATGTAATAATTGGACTGATAATATTTTGGCTACGGCAGCGATGAATATAAAATGAGGGGTTATAATTGCGAAAAGGCCTTTTTCGACGGAAGGCTATGGTAGAAAGGCGCGGAGGGCTCGCGCTCGGTTTCCGAGGCCGGCGGGCGGTGGAAGATGTTGTAATTTAGAACGTGTTCCAATGTTTACAGAAAGCAAATTGTCCGCATCTGTTAAGTTCCATTCGGTGCGACGCCTCTTCGTCTCTTCGCGCATCCTTTTCACCCCGCACTGCCGAGCCCGGTCGCAAGCCTCAAAAACACACAGCCTTTTCGCCAAAGCCGAGACGCAGTTTTACATTAGCAACTTTGCACACTTCACTAACTTAAGCTAGTTAGGACGGTCCAGCTGGTAAACAATTCCGTTGCTTTTTGCTTTCGCTGTCCTCTTCACCTCGTTTCTCGTCGCTCTTTTCCATTATTTCGTCGTCGCACCATCTCGTCACTTGGCCGTTTTTATTCGCGAGCTCGCCTACCCGCGCTTCCGTCTTCCCCAACGATTCGCTCTCTATCGCGCCTCGTCCAATAGGTATGTAGAACCCTAGTTCTGGTGTTTTATTTACGTCGAATGGACTCGAAACAAGGTACGAATCTAGGAAATATTGCATCGGGACTATTCGTTGTTATTCGTAATTCATAAAAACGAAAATGTTTTATAGGTGCGTTTTGTTTTAGTTATTTTGATAGAGTCGCAAACTATCGTCCGAAAAAAGCTTCTTCCGTCGCTGAGCAGTATAAAAGAATGGAACAAAGAATGGAACGGAATGACCGTGCAGCCAACAGAGAAGATGTACGGTAACGCGACCGAAGCGCATGGCTGAGAGGCGAAACAAGGGATACGACATCCATAAAGATACCAGAAAATAAGGGCACGAAGAGAAGAGAAACAATGGGACACGGACGCGCGGACAGATCCAACAAACCCCCTTTAAATTACATCTAAATCATACTTTATATATACTTTTCCAATCAGACTCTCGGTAGCTCTTTTTTTTTTTGCTTCCTTTGCCCATCTCGTTATCCATCTCTCATTCGCTACCGATTCTTATTTGTTAAACGGGTAGAATCATTTACCGATATTTTGCGAACAGTCAAAATTTCATTAAGATCGGATGATGCTCTCGTTTTCAACTGTGCTTACTGCGCCAGGAGGAACGACAAGGTGGATTAAACTGCTCAAAACAACCCTTTTTACATTTTTAATTCTAATCGTAGGTTCGTTATGGTACCTACTCGAGTTCTTCTGTACCAAAGGGTCGGACTATGAGTTGAGAATTTTTCAAGTACCCTTTTCCATTTTACAAATTACATAAAAATTACAATTTCTCCCAAAAATTCGTATCTACATAATTATGAGAGACATCTCGTGAAAAAATCGTCCATCTCATCGCTGTTACTTTTTTCTAATTCTTTTTTTTTCTTTTCAAATT
>FIZT01028591.1:558-17570 GCA_900065295.1 Paracoccus marginatus | reverse complement strand
GAATGTTGAAATCGACTGATTTCGAGCGCGTTTGATTGGTTCGTTGTCCCTGTTTTGGAAGGGTCGCCGGTAGGGGAGATGTCTAACAGATAGGTACCTACTTAACAATAAAAATTTTTGTTTTTTCGAATTTTTTAAAAAATTGGAGGTTGCTGTTTCGATTTTTTAAAATTTTTTTGTTTTGCGAGAAAATTAAAATTTCGTGTCTTCCAATCGTTTTTTAAAAAATTCAAAATTTTTTGTTCTTCGAAAAACAAAATTAAAAAGGAATTTTTTTGCTTTCCAAAAAAAAAAAAAAATTGTCCTTGGAAGCAAAGAATTAAAATTTCAAAAGAATCCAAATTGTTTATTCTTCGAAAAAAATTGAAATTTGATCAAAGTTTTTTGTTCGTCAAGGAAATATAACTCGAAATGAATTTTTTCGTTAGTTAGGAAGTTTGAGATTTCTTTTTTCTAAAAGAAATTGAAATATCATGGTGAGAGGAGGGGTCTAAATGTATTTCGAGATCTTTCATCAGGTTCCACGAAGCTGAAAAATTTTGCTTATTTTTCAAAAAAAAAGTGGGAACTGCCATCGTGAAAAAAATAGAAAATTTTCGTATAATTCAAAATTTTGTTTTTTTGAAAAAATGAAAAAAAATTTGGGTCTAAAATTATAAAATCGATTTATTCAAATTTAAAAAAAATTTTATTTTTTTTTTTTGAAAAAAAATTTGAAAATTTTCAGATTTTTCAATTTCTAAAAAAATTAAGATTTTTTTTTCTGATGAAAAAAATTGAAAATTTTTGTGTTTGAAAACGTCGATCAAATTTTGGAAAAAAAACAAATGATCGATTTTTGAGAGAAATAAAATTTCAAAAAATGGTTGGCTCCTGAAAAATTCTTTTGTTTTCGTATGTACATGAAAAAATGTAATTCTGTAAAAACCATTGCTCAAAAAATTCAATATTCAATATCGCGAAAAGCGAATATTTTTTCGAAAAAAATATAAAAATTATTTCTTTGAAAAAAAAAAAGTTTACCGACGAAAATTCATTCTTCAGCGATTCCCAATCCCAATATTACCTACATCCCTGATCGGATTATCCGCCGGCGCAAAAAAACACCGCCATCTCGAAAAGTTACCGGCCAATTTGAACGGTTCACCAAACAACGACCACGCAGTTCAGTCACCCTTTCATCGAGCAAAAAAAAAATGAAGAAAACAACCATGCCGGAATACAAAACCGTACAATTTTTTCCACCGTCCGAACCATCGGGCGTCTCGTTTGCAAATCTAAAATACGAAAAAATTCAGGTACTCGGCAATAATTACCCCTAGGACGATACGTAGTACGTATACGTACGTATAGGCTAATTTGTATTACAATGTGCATTACGTTGTCATTATGTCGTCAAGCTCGGTAAATACGATTATATGGCGGGCTATATGGGCCGTGGGCTGTAGTTATACATATTCTGTGTGCAGAATCAACATTGCGGAAATTTTCACGTAGGCTTTGTCGCGTAACGCGTTAGAATAATTTGATTACTTTTTCTCAACGGTATGCTTAGGTTAGAGAAACGACGTCGCTGCAGTTTTATGGTGATGGCTTTTAGGTATACGTGCGATGCTTGATGCATATTCAACGCAGCACGCCAATCTTTTCGTCGGCGGTTGTAATTAAACAGCTATAAATGGGTACCTAGTTTGTTTAATTCCATCGCTCTCTGTCTCTTTTTCGGTATGTGCTTGTTCTGAACTATATCTAGGCCTACTATACACGTGGCTGTGTAGGATAGGTATAGGTATGTATAGTTATTTCTACTTTGTCGAGCACGCTAGGTTATATTATTTTCATAAACGAGTAGCGATTCATACTCGAATATTTATGTAGGTGAAGTATGTCAAAAATATGTACCATATTTGGCTTATTTCGAAACGTTCCTGTACGAGTAACGACGACGACAAAGAAATAAAGCTAGAACGATTTTTTTCCCCTTGGTAAGCGTTCGTTGGTTGCTTTAGATTATGAATGAATTCGCTCGCGTTCATGATACTAGATACGTGCGGTTTGTAGGCTAGAAAGGTGACAAGAGAGATGAGCATACGTATACTTTACGCTTAAAAAATTCAAAAGTGTCAACGATAACAACAACAAGAGAAAGAAACGAAAACCTATTGTGAATTATACACGACGTCGTGAGCTTTTTGAAAAATGTAAAGAATTTATTGATTTACCAGCACCTGGAAGAGCTTTAGGTAAGCAACTGAAGTAATTGCAGCGAATATTTCCAATGCTACGTACACTGGGAAAATAAAGAAAAGGGAGAACGCGCTAGTGTCCGGTAATCCGCTTTGTACGTTCATGATCGAGCCACGAGTATCAATTTTTTTTTTCACTTTACGGAGAGATGAGACGTTTGGCAGGTATATTCATCTAAATCTATGGCAAAAGAAAATAAACAAGCTGATGAAAGATAGAAGTGAACTACGTGGGAAATAATAATTTCCCGAGAATGGTCGTGCCTATACCGTATACGTAATCCATAACCCGACCATCAATCTTTTATGTTTTAATTTGAGAGCTTTTGATTTGAACGTCAATACATGGGCTGGGTTCGTGTGAAGAAAAACAAGCGGTCGAGGGTGGATACCTTTAAGCTTTTAAAGGTATCGATTAAATCGATGATTGCGCGGACGGCGAGCTGTCTGGTAATGAAAAAATTAAAAATTAAACCAACCCACGGAGTACTTACGCTATCTCGCCGCTGTATAAATAATCTGACCGTGGTAAGAATTCGACAACTGCGTAAACGTAAAGTATCCATCCTTTAACAGAAAGGCTGCCCGAGAAAGCAGATATAATTAATGGAACTTTGATGGCATTTTATGGACCAGTTGTTATTACGACTGGGACGCGCCTCCGCGTGTTAATTCTAATTACTATTTTCTTTGATCTCAGCCTCCCGGTCCGCAATCACCCCTCCCCAAATAGCTTAATTCCACCTCGGAGGCTACATATGAGCCATTTTGTAGAGAAAATTGCATATTCATCGCCGCCACCAAGCAACCTGTATAGTAATGTGATGCGAGATGAATGCAAACATAGTGAGATCGTTCAAGGTATTTCGGCATCGTATATCTTACCGCGTAACCTTCAATAATAAATTTTATCTTTCGCTTATTTGACAGAATTTCTAGTGTTCTCGCAACAAGCAAGCGTCGCACAGCAAAAGTTTTTATTGTCCCTTTAATGGTCTCTTATGTACATCTGAAACTTGGAAATATATTTTTTATACATGAGATGTCTGAACCGTAAATACTGCGTCGTGGTCAAGGACAGGATTGTTTATTCTTTTCGCGATATCGATACCATTTAAACGTACAAACGTAATGTGTATCTTTTTTATGCTCACGTATTGTGTAGGTACATAAATAGCTGACGAAAGCATACGTATACAGATATGTACAGCTTTCGAAGCATACCGTTTCTATCAGATAGGCTGATGAATTTCGAACGGAAGTATTCGGTTAATTTTAGAAAAGAAATCTAAAAGTATAATCGTGTATCGAATTATCTTGCTAAACCATTATTATTGTACGATTGTACATAGAATAATAGGCGATTGATATTCGTGTTTGTGTTTGGGAATGCAGTTAGCGAGGTATAAAATTAAACTACCTACATGCATGTTTATACAAAAGTTGAACACCTTTAACAAATCACTACGCAAACTAATTAAAATTCGATGGCAATTCGTTACGTTGCTCTCGCTCCAAGGTACATACAATAAGGGTTGAACAGCTCAACGCAGCGAGTATTGCGGAATGTAGAGAGGATTGTTTGAATAGAGTGTATTTAATTATTGGAGATTAACGGAATGATTTATACGTAATGTAAACGAAAAGGTATTTGATTCCATTAGTCCCCCCTGCCTCTTTGGAAGCCTCCACACAGTACTGAATATTCATCTTAAATTCCTGCTACAAGGTACCTTATCTCTTTTGTAGGAACATGCATTTTAGGCAGAGAGAACGAGGTGTGTATCGAGTATATTACAAACTAAAGCGTAGGTAACAACTTCCCATGCTAAATTAATCACTGGTACGTAGAGGGTTGAAAATACATATCGAGATTCGAACATATTCGTGTTACGTGTAATTTACCGGTTAATTTGGTTAATAAAGTATCTGGAGAGCTGGTTTGAAATGTACCTACCGCGTTGGTCGTTTTTAGAATTTTTGTTACCAAAAGTTGAATTTGGCGAAATATAATTTTATTGGTTTGTTCTGTTGGTATTCTTCACCCCCCCCCCCTCTGAATTATCTGTAATTTTTTCACAACTTGTCAATTTTTTAAAATTTCCCAATTTTTTACAATTCGTCAATTTTTTTAAATTTGTCAACTTTTTACGATTTGTCAATTTTTTACGATTTGTCATGCTCCTGTACATGGCACAATAAATCGATTGAAAAAAAAAAAAAAAAAATTTGTAAAATTCGTCGATTTGTCAATTTTCTAAAATTTATTAATTTTTAAAAAGTTGCCAATTTTTAAATAAAATTTGCTAATTTTTTAAAATTTGCCAATGATTTAAAATTTGCCAATTTTTTAAAATTTCTTAATTTCTTTACAATTCGTCAATTTTTCAAAATTTGTCAACTGTTTACGATTTGTCAATTTTTTAAAATTTGTCAATTTTTCAAAATTCATCATTTTTTTAAAAATTTGGCAATTTAAAAAAAAAAATTACCAATTTTTCAATAAAATATATCAATTTTTTAAAATTTGCCAATTTTTTACAATTCGTCAATTTTTTAAAATTTGCCCATTTTTTACAATTCGTCAATTTTTCAAAATTTGTTAATTTTATACGATTTGTCAATTTTGTAAAATTCGTCAATTTTTTACGATTTGTCAATTTTTTAAAATTTATTATTTTTTAAAAATTTGCCAATTTTTTACAATTTGTCAATTTTTTACAATTTGTAAATTTTTCAAAATTTGTCAATTTTTTAAAATTTGCCAATTTTTTAAAATTTATCATTTTTTAAAAAATTTGTCAATTTTTTAGTAAAATTTACCCATTTAAAAAAAATTACCAATTTTTTAGTAAAATTTACCAATTTAAAAAAAAATTACCAATTTTTCAATAAAATTTATCAATTTTTTAAAATTTGCTAATTTTGTAAAATTCGTCAATTTTTTACGATTTGTCAATTTTTTAAAATTTGTTTTTTTTATTTAAAATTTGCCAATATTTTACAATTTGTCAATTTGTCAAAATTTGCCAATTTTTTACAATTTGTAAATTTTTCAAAATTTGCCAATTGTTTAAAATTTATCATTTTTTTAAAAATTTGTCAATTTTTTACAATTCGTCAAATTTTCAAAATTTGTAAATTTTTTAAAATTTGTAAATTTTTTACAATTCGTCAATTGTTTGCAATTCGTCAATTTTTCAAAATTTGCCAATTTTTCAAAATTTGCCAATTCTTTAAAATTTGCCAATTTTACGAAAGCATACTCACTTAACGATCGTTACACTATGTCTGCATGTGGAACTCGCACGAGCGATGGATCTACATACGTTAACTACCAGGAAAAGCAAGTACTTCTAGCGTATTCGATGACTAACCTGTCGGTAAAGCTGAACGCTTAAGTATATGCATCCTCGCAGCTATGGAAAAAATCGCGAGAAAGGGAACACGCGATGATACGTAACCAATTTATGCCCGGAGAACGAGCGGAGGACGAAAAGAAAACTCGACGTAATAATGAAGGAAAATTACCAGGCAGCACTGAAAAATTAAGGAGGGGGGGGGGAATGAGATACCGTAGTATACTTACTTACACGAATATGAAAGCAAATCTCACATTCACGTTGAATTGGTATCGTAGTCAAACCGGCAGCTCTTATCATACCTATCGGTTGATTTCTCGAGCATGTGACGTATTACGAGTATAACAAAACGCTTTAAAATGTGGAAAAAAAGTTGAAACATAACGAAAAACTGATTGCCAAGTTGATGTACATAAACATATATCGAGTTCGAAATACGCATATGACTATACTTACGTAATACGTATATGCACGAGCGATATGCATGTATATTGTACATTGAAGTTTAAGTAAAACGCTCGTGGTGGTAATATCGGTAATATTGAAAGAAATCGACGCGCCACCGTGTGCACAATTTCAGCGAGTACTCGTGTGTGCAAATCATATATACGAAACAGATTAGCTGGATGGAAGCGCCGGTACGTAGTACGTACAGACTACAGACTACAGAGTACGGAAGTCATATACGAGTAGACGTACACACTACACTCAGATTTAAATAGACAACGATCCGCTTGAAGGGAATTATCGTTTTTGACGTTGATACGATACGAAGTTATACACAGAATCGAGAGTAATCTGCCAAACTAAAAGTGTAACAATACTTTAATACTCGTTTCGCATCTCAGCACCGTGTGTACACGCTCAAGTACCCTTATGTTATGATAAATATTTTCTTATGCATATTTTCCATCATTAATAAGCGCCAAGCCATGAGATCTGAAAACTATTACGTACCTCTCGCTGATATTATCCTATCAAACGCTGCAGCTCTGGCATCGTACACCTTCCCTCTCGCGATTAAATTTTAATCGAAAAATTAACCCTGACGAATAATTGTAGACGAATCGGATAGATATTAGGTACTAAAACGAGCGCCTCAAAGAATTGGCTAGAATAATTTCACGAGTGACCCACACTTTCGATAAGTTCTACTTCTTTCAAAACGCTGAATATTTTAACGTACACTTTAGCGAGCCTATAGCACAATTTCTTTTCGCATTTTTAATATTTCACAAGCTTCGATTTGTACTTGCTTTGTGCCGAGCGAAAAATTAATTTTCTTTTCTTTCCAACCTTCGTTTATTCATCTGATGAATAAGGAAGGACGGAGAGGGTAATGGTGAATTATTGTGCGTGAGATTTTTCCGCAACATTTTCTAAAATTTCGGTGCGTTTTTGACATCAAAGAGCAGAGGAAAATCGAAATTTTCAAAAATTGAGAAGTATCACGTTTTGTTTTGTTTTTTTTTGGAAATATGTTGGGTACAATTTTTTTTTTTTTCTTTAAAAACTACCACTTTCCTTTATTTTTTCCTCTTTTTAATTTTTTTTTTTTTTTTTTTTTTTAAAAACTTTTCAAAAAAATTTTTTTTAATTTTTTTTTTTTTTTAAAAACTCCCCCTTTCCTTTTTTTTTTCCCCTTTTTAATTTTTTTTTTTTTTTTTTTTTTAAGAAACTCTTCAAAAGAATTTTTGTTAATTTTATTTTTATTAAGGTTAACCTTTCAAAAAAAAAAAAAAAAAAAAAAAATGGAAAAAAAAAAAAAAGTTGAAAAAAAAAAAAAAAAAAAAAAAAATGGAAAAAAAGAAAAAAGTTGAAAGAACAAAAATTGAGCTTACAGCCTTACGGATCTACAGTTCGTATGTTTCTGAACCCACCTCTACATCTCTTCAAATTTTGAAAAGTAAAAAATTGTTTTTGATCGAGATGAATTTTTACAAAAAATCAGGACCCCCTCCTCCTAAAAAAAATAATCAAATCCAAAAATTCTATTGTCCAACAAGTTGGAATTGCGATTTTTATTTTAAAAATTTCAATTGTAAGTACAAGTTATTAGTACATATTTCATAGCAAATTGCAAGTTTTTCAAGTACGTATCGAGAAAACTACAGTAGATACCTAACTACAAAATCTATAGTTCTTGAACTTTATTTTTTATTTATTTTTTTGAAAAAAATTTTACCCATAAACTAATGACAGAAACAATGGCCATAATATGGAAGTTCTCGCCAGAGTTGGATGATATTAATGGATAAATGATAATTTTCGTGGTCCTTGTGAGGTAACAGAATACACACATTGCATGACGTCATACGGTTAAATAAAACAATACCTACCCAATAGCGACAAATTCCGATAAAAAAAAAAACAAAAAAATAATCATCAGGTGACATGATTTTAAACTGACATTTACAAAAGTTTTTTTTTTTTGTTTTTTGAACGTCATGATGATTTCCCATTGACTGAGTCGACATTTATTAGGAAATGCCATCGTGGCTTGATAATTGATTGGCTCATTTATGCGTAAAGATGTTACCTACCTAATGTGTGTTTATTGGCAAAAAAAAGAAAGAATGCAGACGAAAATCATTCCACAGAGTGAATTATGCGTGAAATTTATGATCCGAATACGGAAACGTGCACACTATAGGTACCTCCTACCTATACCTAGACGACAGACTCGATAGAATGCATAATATTATAGTTTTAAAATATCAACGCGGTGATTTTTTTCCCGCCATTGTTTGCTGATTTATTATCGTTATTATTTTACAGATACGTTGTTCGGTTTAATTTGTAATTTCTATCTTTGGTAATGTGTTTGTTAATCATTTACCAAGGTTTGCGATGCTGATTGACGTGTTGTCGGCGTTTCGTTATCGTCGTATTGTTCGTATAGCATCGTTCTGCGTGCCTTATACGCCGTATTCGCGATTCCGCCTCACATATACAACTTTTGTTTTGGAATTCTTCGCCCAGATTAGGAAAGTTTTTAAGCTCGCTGGCCGCCGCATCGTTTTCATATTAGAAGCGTTTTCACCGTCGCGCGTCGCTTCGGTGGAAATGTCGAATTTTATTAAACTTGGCCGCGCATTACGATTTGATCGCGCTGATTTCATTTACGAGTTTCGAAACAATTTCACCGAGAAGCGGATTTTTGCGCCAGAGATGGCGAAGAAATTTCCCAGTCGGGGTTTAGAAATACTTGGGATCGTTTCGAGCTTTCTCGTCCGGCTCTGTAGGTTTATGTCGAGGTGTATAAAGATCACGGTTTGGTGTAATGTTCGCAGTATGTGAGCTTGATGTGAGCATTGATGGGGTGTCGTTCGAGTGCCATGCCGAATTGAAATCAGACGCGTATGGTGATGGTAATGCTGGTGATATTTTTTTCGCTTCTGTATTGCGAGCTTTTAAAATAATTATGATCATTGATCATTGATCAATTGAGGAATTTATTGGTCGAAATTTTAAAAAATATTTATGCATAAATGGCGCTTATGAAAATTTATCGATTTGTCATTCAACTTTAAAAATCGTTTTGAAAAATGGAAATTTTTTCTTCGACCAAAATTGATCACTGAGGTAGGGTGATTTTTTTCGCATTTTCAAAGCTCTTCCACTTCAGGGAAAACTTTTTTCATGAAAATTCTCAATTTTTCAACTCGAGGCTCCAATTTTTTTAAAAGGCTAATTTCTTTCCTAAAAGTTGGAAAAAACAATATGTTACAACGAAATTTTTATTGAAAAAATTACGAATAATTTTTCACCCCCTCCTCCTAAGAAATAATAATTTTGAGCTCAGAAAAAATATTCGAAAAATTCTCCCTAGAAAATATCCGATCCTAATTGTAAAAAATCTGCTTTGATAAAATCCTCACGAGACTATACAGTTCTGCCGGCCTGAAAAGAGTTGTCAAAATGACAGTTAAAAATCTTGAAATTGAATTCGTTGGTTCAGTTCGAAAACTTTTGTAAAAAATCACGTCAATTTTTTTTTTTAAACATAAAAATCCTGGATTTTGGCTTTGAAAATTTTTCATAATTTCATTAAAAATCATCAAAATGCTAGAAAAAAATGTTGAAAATTTTCTCAAACAACTCTCTTAATTGAAATCAGTGAAAAATCACTGAAAAGAAGTCAGAATTGCACCACAGACAAATCAGTGAAAAATCAGTGAAATTTCGGTGAATTTTCACTGATTTTTCAGTGATTTTTGTGATATTAACTGAAAAATCAGTGAAAATTCACCGAAATTTCACTGATTTTTCACTGATTCTAATTGAGAGAGAAAAAGGTGTCGATTGAAAAAATTCCAAATTTTCATCTCAAAATGCCGGAAAAAGAACCAGTGAAAATGGCGATTTCCTGATTATTTGAAATAATGATGAAATTACGAGTATTCGTTTCAGAAAATCTTTTTTCAAAAAAAATCTAGAATTAAATACCTATTTTATAGCATTTTTTCGAACCCCATTTTTTTGTTCAATAAACAGCAGTAAATTTTCCCCTCTTCCCTTCCTTCCTGTACTAGCACCTACATCAATTAACCCGCTTCCAATCGCGAATTAGCGACTTGGTGTAGGTAGAGGTACTTATATAACTTTTCGCCGATGAAAAAAAAACAACACTAAATGCAAACTCGATCAGATTTATCGAGCCAAATTACGCAATAAAAAAATTAACAAAGAACAAAAAAAAAAACAATTAGAGTATTTCCACGCCAGGCGCCAATAAAAATGGAAAAAAAAAACGAAAACAACAAAAAATATACCGCTACCGCGGCCGCGTATTAGAGAACTTGTCTTCTTAATACCGTTCGTGGTTCGATAGGTTTGATTGGGTGAAAAAATTTTAAATTAATAAATTTATGAAAAATGATGATTGACTTGTCTTTCACAACTGGCCCGATTAATTACCGCAAGTTTTCCGGGTGAAAATCTACAAGGCTGGGTAATTTTCTTCGAAACCTACACCAGTTTTTCTCATTTCTATTAATTTACCTACTACGTCGTCGTGTATGTTGATGTTGAAATACTCGCCATTAAAGCATAACCGTTCGTTTGTTTTGTATCGTTTTTCTTTCTTTCTTTTTTTTTTTTTCGTTTGACCATTAAAATTTAGATTACGTATATCGACGTGAATTAATCCTTATATTTAGGTATTTTCTATTTTAAAAACGCTTATATGGTAATTGGATTGTGCTCTGAGAATGCGTATTCGGCTAATGTGAATTTTCCGAGAAACGATGCGCGTCCGCGTAGATCGTTTTTTTCTTCGTCGGTCGACTATTTTAACGACAAAGTCGGCTCGAATTAAGGTTTTCATACATAATAAAGAAAAATTATCTATTAATTGTGTAATTACGACTTCGAACGGTATAATTACCTGCCCATCGTTGTCACATCGAAAAGTGTACACAGAGAGGGAGAGAGAGAGAGAGAGACGGAGAGACGAGAGAGGTACAGACAGGTACATTATAGGTAAATACGCATATAGCGTAATGTGTAACTCATCGGTAGGTCTACGTATACTGTAGACGGTTGGTCGCGTCGCGGTGGTACGAGAAAAATGCAAATTATATCGTCGCTTTTGGGCTTGGAAATTGAAATATACCGAAGGTCGTTTTTACGTACCAATGCAAGTTTACAAATTGGGTGTTTTGTTTCGATTTTCTTTCTCGTTCGGTCTCGGTCTGCGTCTTTCTTTCGCAGCATGATATATACGTACGGCGACGAGTGTTTATTTTTAATTATAATATTTATGGGCGTTTGTCAGTTTATGGCGACGGTCTGATGGAAATATTAACATTGTAATCGATGCGAATTTTTCGTGCACCCGGTTTCGAGTCTAGGTAATTAGTAGAATTGCGTTTGTCACGAGTCCGCGTTGAAAAATCTACCGACTGCGACGTCGACGAGCCGGCTTTGCTCGTCTCTCGTTGGTACCTACTTATAGATATTCGTTTTTTTCTTTATCCTCGCGTCTCTTCAGCTCGACGCTGCGGTTTTCGAAAAGATGCGAGAGAGGAGAAAAGCTCGCTGAATACTGGTAGGTAGGTTCGAATAAGCCTGAGAAAAGGGCGAATCGTGAATGGTGAAAAATTGATTTTCAACAGATACAAATCATGAGCCAAGATACGAGTACCTGCTGCGGGTTGACTGCGAAGTATGTTAATATTCGCACTGATCATTTTTTATCATCTGCGAGTGCTTCGAATTTGATGATAATTTTTGTACGAAAATTCATATAGCGCTTTTTAGCCGAGGGAATTCGATAGCCAGGTTTTCAAAACCTCGTAGCTTAACGGCGGAATAAAAATAAACAAAAGTGTGCAATAAACGTTGAAAAAAATACCTATTTCTTTTTGGTAATTCATTTTCGTCACATGTCTAAATGCTTTACAAAATGTTTACATTTAACGGCGATGAATGGTAGCGAATTGTGGTGAGAATGAACACACGACTGAGTGAAAGTGGGAGAATTTTTTTTTCACCTCTCTTTTCAAAAATAACCAACTAGCGAGTCGGAAAACTTGAGTTGGTTTTTCGTTGGGAGAAAACCTTCGTTTTTAGGTTGATATCGCAAATTCCGTCGAGTGTTGCTCTTGGACTTTACTGATATGGGGATTAAAGTTTGTTTGTTTGTTTTTTTGATTTTACACGTCATTGAACCCCTCACGTATTGTTAATATGACGGAGTTTATTGGGTAATGGATGTGAAGCACTAACGCGTATATGAACGTGCTTTTTATCGTTTTTCTCATGAAATTTACTTCTGAGAAATAAAATGAAAAATTTCTTTCGCAATTTTGGACTATGAATGTTTTTTAAAAATACTCACGCCTTGATTGATTCTGTTGAAAAAATTCTGCAAAAAAATAATTTAGAAAATTTTAGAAATTATTCAGAATAATTTAGTATACCTACTTGGACTATTTTCAAAATTTTAAGTGGTTCATGGAATGGTTGAAGAATTAAAAAAAAAAAATGAAAAATTCTAGGAAATGTCCGGAACATTATACTTGGTTCAAAATAATTCTGTGATTTTTGATCAATACTTTTATGGGAAAAATTCCTGAAAAATTCTAAAAAAAATATTTAGAAAATCCTAGAAAATTATCCAGAGTAGATAAGTATTTCTGAATTGCCTCGTTCATTTTCAAATTTTTAAATGTTTTGTAAACGCTTTGAAAATTAAAAAAAAAAAAAAATCAATCAATTTTATCAATAAATTAAGCAGGTATTTGGAAAAATTCTAGGAAATTCCTTTGAAGTATTTTTCCAATATTTTTTCGGTTTACAAGTCTTTAGAAAATCATCTGAGAATAATATTTACATAATTATTCGAGGAATAAACATTTTAAGAATTATTTATACCTACGCAATTTTTTTTTTCTCAAAATCTTTAATTAATTTTCTTGCAAATTAGTAAAATTCCCCATTTTTGTCAACTTCCCTGAAAAACCTGTTTTTAAATTCAATTTTACTCACCTGTTGTCGCTTAAATGAGGAAACCTTTCCTTTTTTCTTATCTTTATTCCAATTCAATCGCTCATTACTAACGAGGAAAAAAAAACCAATACTCGTGTACGAAGCAATAGAATTTTCAAAATACTGCACTCTAATTTCCTCCACCCACCCACCTACCTACACACTTCCATCTCGCGTAAATGAGTCGTCGTTGTTTTTCAGCCGAAATAAAAGTAAACAGGTAAAAAACGCATAAGGTTAGACAATAGCACGACACTCCGATGTCAGAAGTTGACAAAAGTTGGCATTTCTGGCTCGAAACTGCGAGCTATAAGTAAAGGTAAAATGTTTCCGGCGAATGAATGCGAGATAAGAACGACACTAATGTGACAAAGAAGATTATACTTTAAGTACCGGACGGATTTACGTTGAATATCTCAGTACAAAGGCCTCGCAGCGCAGAAATGATTAATAATAATTAGAGAGATTCAATTTTTTTTCACGCCGCTCGTTTATACGCCGAGCTGAAGCGAATATCCTATGAATTGGTTGCTCTGGAGGTGAATCCGAGCTCCCCAAATTACTCCTGTACGAATTCATCTCGTGTAAAATTTATTATCTTCAATTGAAGCGAGAACAAAGGCTGAATTGAAATTCACGTTTTATATATTATGTAGATCGGATTACGTCAGCGGGATCTTTATACCTACACCTACGGTTTCCGCGCGTATTTTCTATTTTTTTTTTCACCCTGGCAACTTAATCGGTGGCTGAGTTATTTTTCGTGCTTCAGCCAAAGGCATCTTCTGCGTACTTAATACGAAATCGTCGTTCTGCGCTGTCTTCGTTTTCACTAGTTTTTCTTCCAGTGTTGAAGAGCGTACAGTCTCATGGGTCATTATATCCGTTTTAATGGTCCTCAACCGGATAATTTTATCTTTAATTATGCATTTGCTAATTGTGGTACTTTTCAAAGTACATCCTTCTAAAGTAGGCACTATGCTTTATGTTGTGTCGTCGAATTATGTATTTTTTAATGACTTTATTACGTTTCAAAACATCCGATTTTACCTTCTTCGTCGCATTTCGATCGCGTTGGCTTGTCGTCAGGTTGAAAAAACGACGGATTTCACGATGCCTGTGTTTTGATCTGTTTTCAAAACGGAAGCTGTTTTTTAGTGGTCGCTTTTGAGCTATTTTCTCTGGGCAGATTGCATGATTTTCAAAGGCCGGAGCTAACGCCAAAGTTGAGCATACCCTAAAACCACACTTTGTCTAGAGATTGCGCGTTTCAGATTTAACGTAAGTATATACAGGGTGATTCGGAATTGTTTGGTGCCTTTTCAGATGCGTCTAGGCAACTTGTTTTGTACTTGTGTGTTGTTGCAGTAGATGCGTTGAATTGAAGGAGTATTTTTTCTCATTTTATGATTCTAATTATGTGTCGGATCAGTTGCCTATTTGAATTTTTGTAGGAGCGAGATAATTTTGAGTTGCTGCCAAGGTGCATCAATTTTGTTCGCAGGTTTTTGCCAGGGATGGAAAAACTGAAACCGGGACTGAAACTGAAAGAAAAAAACTGGAACTAGAACTGAAACTGGAACTAAAATTGTGAGAACTGAAAGCTGAAAACCGGAACTGGAACTAAATGCAATTTCAGTTCCAGTTCCGAGGGGCCCAGGGCTAATTAAGGCTTTTACCACTTTTTTTACCCCTTTTTCAATCAAGACTGTGAAGAAAGGCTTAAATCTGATGAAATTCTAAAAAAATAACATTCAATTCATCTCAAAAATCGAAAAAAATGAAATCCAGGGATGGGGAACTGGAACTAAAAAATTCTGAGAACTGGAACTAGAACTAGAACTGGAACTAATAACTTAGGAACTGAAAACTGAAAACTGAAACTGGAACTAATATCATTTCAGTTTTTCATCCCTGGTTTTTGCTTTGTGGGTGGAGGGGATCATGGTGAAATCTCAAGTAGAAGACGCTACTGAATACTTTGAATTTGAAACTGAAGATTGACCATAAAAAAGAGAATATTTTGGTCTTCTGCTCCTTCAACTGTATCATTCTGCAATCGTTATTACACAAATGTGAAATAATTTGCCGTACCTACTCCGTCTTAGGTCAGCAGATCAGTTCTGAATCACTCCGTATTATTCAAAACGACTCGATTCTACGTAAAAATTTCCTCTCTTCGGTTTTCAAATTCCACCTCTCGATTTATATTATACCCCGCAGATTTCGAGTCGGGAAAGCTTAACATATTCTTTGAACATAATATTTTCATTCAATAAAATCGTGTCGTTCCGATATTTTACACGAATTTATTCGCGGTTCTTTATATTTTTTTCATCTCGTTGAATGTAAGTTTATCGGTTTAAAAATTTTGAAAATCTCTTGTGAGAATTTCAGCCGGAAGCAGGGAGTCTCTTTTTTACATACGGAGGATAGTATACGCGGATATGCCTAATATGGATTCGAATCTAAACTATCGCAGCTTTGTAGATGTAGGTAATTTGGAGCGCGGATTAATAATTCATATTTGTACAAACGATTATTCAATGGTTTACCCCGCCATTAAATTAATTACGCGAACATATCGGGACGAGGTTTTATTAATTTGTAACGATTGGTCAGACTGTACCTAATGCCAGGCCAAGCATAGATACGCTAATTGTTGTACTCGGTTTAAAGAAGGGATGTATGGTAATAAAATGAAATCTCGCCAAAACCTGAAAACGAGGTTCGTTGCGATTATTTTGCGTAAAATTCAATGGGTGCTTTCTGTAAACCGCTACATTCGTTCATAATGCCCTTCGAAACAGAAAATATTTAAATTTGGAGAATTCTCACGCCATCTATGTTGTCTGCAATTTTTCGTTGGCCAAATATTTATCAAATTTTTTCACAAAAATTTTAAATTTTTCCAAAAATAGGTGTATCGCGATTTACCATTTTTGAAATTTATGCAAAAATGAGACCACGTACGTATGCAAATGTGAAATAAAATCGATAAGTTATGTAAAAGCGAACCGCGAACCGAACAAACGATATTGCATATGTCGCCTCGTTACGCGTTAATTACTAATTATTAATTAATCTCCTAAATTGATCCAATTAGTCTGAGAATTACCTATACACAAAGCGAATTCGAATACTGGTTTAATAATAAAGCAGCGGTAAATTTGTTTTGTAGGTAAATGTTCCGCGATATGGTACATACTTTCTCTCTAAAAAAATATATATATATTTTAATGGGGTGCCCAAACGGGTGCGTGTAAATGTCAATGTACCAATACCAACCAATCCAACTGAATTTTTTTTTCATTTTTAACGATCGTGTTTCTATAATGGTCGTTTTCGCTGGATGTTGTGGTTTTTTATTTACAACGCCGTTGTGCAGGCGCGACGTGGCGTGAGTGGCGGTGTTTGTTTATTTAAAATGAATGGCAGTTCGATGTTAAAAATTTATATTCGCGGCTTTTCACGGTATGCTTCAATGGCGGTTTGGTTCCTGTACCTATCGAGAAATGCGCCGTTATTGAAATTGATCCCGTCGAGCCAGAGGGATCGCGAAATTTCAATTTTTTAAACCCCCTAAGTGATTGCATGAGTCGGAGTGGTTGGTTTCGAAGGTTATCCGATACATCAACCGTATCCTGTTTCGACATTCGTTCGAAATAGCGACGTTTTTATGATTTTTTTTTTATTTTTCAAAAACTTAAAAGGGCATGGTCCCTTTGTTAAGGATGGTGGTTCGCCCCTTGAAAAAGATTTCGATCACTGTCACACTGAATAATCAACCACGATCAGAGAAAATTTTGGCAATAATTTTGGATCCCCGGTATGAATACTGGGGGGGGGGGGGGGGGGAAAAAAGTTTTTTGAAAAAAAATTTTTTTTAAAATTTTTTCCATGGAAAAAA
>FIZT01028516.1:0-38763 GCA_900065295.1 Paracoccus marginatus | reverse complement strand
TTTAACTTCAAAAATTTGGCTCTTGCGTAGCGGCCCGCCTGCTACGACGTTTTTTTTTCATTCGTCGCGAACAATGAGTATACGGTGAGGCGGGGTGGGAAAAATTCAACGCGAAATTTCATTTACCATGGAAATGTGTCATTCGGTAGATGTGGCCCTGATTCTCCAAAAACTTCCCGTAACCTCTTCGTGGTCAATTTGGCAGCTCGCTCGTAATCGCGTACCTACATTTTTGAATTTCACCTCCCAATGACCGAATCTTATCAACCAGTGATGGCCGATATCGACCACTTCATCGATTCGCCCTACCAGCAGTCCAGTCTGGAAAAGCAGCTCCACACTAAAACGTTAAAATCGGCAAACCACCTGCTCGAGCTGCGGCTGAAAAAGCTCAACAACTTGTACGAGAAGAAATGCGCCGAATGCGACGCGATGAAAGCAGCTCTAACGCTAGAGCAAGACTTGTACGATAACTCGACCGGAGATCAATTCCTCGACCCGGATCCTTTCGCCAGCATCGACTCGAAGCTTCAGCGTTTAACTGCCGAAGAACGTACCGAATTTTGCCAAGACGCCATCGTCAAAATCATCCAGATCTTGAACGGTGTGCGGAACTACGCTTTGGAAGGAGTAATGACCGGCGAAATAATGTCCCATTGTTTAGAAATCCTGCAACAAGAAAATAGCTCCAAGTTTTTCGTCGATTGGGCCTTGGTACGGGAGATTCTCACAGCTCAGGACGAAGTAGGCGTTAAGCTGCTGATGGACGGGTATCGAGCTAACGAATACGCCGACTGGTTTATCGTACTAAACGACGCTTTTCATTGGAGTCTGCTTCTGTACGTACAAGACAAGAGGGCATTTTACCATTACGACTCGAAACCGAACCGTAATCACGGCTTGGCTCGCAGGGTAGCCGGTACTCTGGCCGAATACACCGATTCGCTGCAATTGTTCGAGGTACGGTGCAGTCCGCAGATGGACGAACAAGCGTCCGGCTTCCACGTCATCGAGAACATCACCAAACTGTTACCGATTCTGGACCAAGGCCGCATTATCATCGGTAACGTCGAAATAACTCTCGATAAAGTCAGCCTTTTGAAAGCCCTACCCTTAAAATGTAGAATACTAGTGTTGAAGTTATATTTGCAAAAAAAATTACAAACAGTAAACGATATCTTGTCCAGTTACCGATATTTTCCTATCGCTTGGCTCGTACCTACCGTTATAGTGGGCTGAATCCTTTATTCACCGAAAAGCAGATGCTCATAATGGACCCGAATCGATTCCCAACACATTTGCCAATAATAAAGTACACCACCTGCTCACTCCTTTCGACGGCGAGCCAAAGCAAAAAAGGTGTCCTTTTGTAGTCGACCTACGCACAACTCGTCCGTCTTTTAAGCGATGCAATTTATACGGCAACTTTATTTATTATTTCCAAGCCGGCCCAGACAAATTAAGATATCTCGATCGGTACCGTTAGCTTTTTGTAATCGTCCAAAGGTCGAGTGGTCGCACAAAATGTCGCGGTATGTGACGGAATGATGAAATACCCGGACCCGTCTCACGGTCGTCGTCGTCGCCTAGACTTTCCTCTATTTTTGAAGACGATCTTGTAACCTTATACCTACGAGCTCTATTTCTCGATCTCGAGGTATTCGTTTGTAGTTTGCACCTTTCGTTTAGAGAGGAAAAGGCTCGACTGGCGCGTCTGTAAGATTCACTTTTTTCATTATACACTCGTACTCGTATGTATATGAACTTATCGTGTAACTCGAGCGGTTTTTTTTTCGAGATATTTACACAGGAGAAATGCCGACGATACATCTGCTGTTATTTTCGACATTTTACGGTTAAAAAAAATCACCCTTCGTATATGTAGTTTGTAGGTATAGCTCAAACGTAGACATCGTACGTGTTTAACAGAGAAATTCCGCCCACGAAGATGATAGTTCGTGGAATTTTCATTCAGTATTATTAGGCTTCGTTAAGATTGTCGAGTTGAGTAATACGAGATCATTAACCATTTGTAAGGAAACCAGCTTCAAATAATCTATTGAGTTTGAGTCTTTCAAAAAATTACCTACTTATAAGGGACCTACCCCAAGTATTACACGCCAATCGAAAAAAAAAATTTTACAGGCGGATAGAGCATGAAAAATCTAAATAACTCGGCACCCTGTTCGGTTCAGGACGTAATTTTTTACCATGAATTACCATCCATATGCTCCATCTAGGGGTGGCAAATTCCCCTGGATCTGCGTGTAACACTTCGGGGCTGATTTTTCCCCCAATACATAATATAACATACAAATGAATCTAAAAATTCCCCTAGTTAACTTCAGGCGCTGAAATTTTGACTCTGAGAGTATTTTTTCATGCTCTATCCGCCTGTGAGAAAAAATTTTCGATAAAATTGAAATTATTTTTTGAAAAAAATCGAGGTTTTTGGTAAAATGAAATTGACGAAGAAATACTAAAAAAAAAAATAAAATGAAAGAAATGATATAAAATTGAAAATTTTGACATGTTTAAAATTTTAGAAATAAGGTTATCAAGTAAAACAATTTTGAATTTTGAAGATGAAGAAAAATTTGGAGAACGTGTAAATATAGGTACCTATTTCAAGAAAAGAGAGAATAGGTATTTCGAAAAAATTAAAATTTTGGAAAATATGAAATTGAAAAAAATAAATATATAGAAATTGAAAGCGAATGAAGTACTTACAACATTCAGTTGAACATTTTTTGAAGAAGTTATAAAATGAAAAAAATTTGTAAAATTTTGAAAAACCAAAGAATTGAAAAAAAAATTGAAGAAACATTTTCCGAAAATTAGGGAGAAAATATTGAAATAATTCATTCATACTACCATTAGTAATATTTGAAAAAATTAAAAAATTTAAGAAAAATAAAAATGGAAAATTATAAAAAATTGCAAAAATGAAAAAAAAAATTATTTTGAAAAACCAAAAATTTTGAAAAAATTAAATTAAAAATTTTTGAAAAATCAAAAATAAAGTGAAAAAAATTAGAATCTCAGAAAAATTGAAAATTTTGAAAGAAATAAAAAAAATAGAAACTGGCATTTTGAAAAAATTGATAAAATTGAAATATTTTATAGTCGAAAATTTTCAAAAAATGAAAAAAATGAAGAAAAAACCAACAGTTTGATGATTAAAAATTTTGGTAAAATGAATCACTTTGAAAAAAAAAAAATAGAAAGTTGAAAAATTCAGAAAAAAATATAATTTTGGTAAATTATGGTTTTGAAAAAGAATCCAAAATGTGTTAATGTAACTAATGAGACTTTCTTTAAAAAGTTAATGAAAGAAGTTTTGAAAAATTTTGGAAAAAAAATTTGTCAAGTTGAATCCAAATCTTTGATTTTATTTTTCAACTTTTTGAAAGCCAAAAGAAAATATTTCGACGTAGGTAGTTTTGCCCTCAGCACGAACAACAGGATCGAACAATATTATAGTACACACCCCAGCAAATAAATCTTCGTAGTCGAAATTTTTCTCCCAACTCATCTCCAGTTTTCTCCGTTCCTTTCTTTTGAAACATAACTTCACTACCTGTTTCGAAATTGCTCGTATAAGTATAGAAATGACCGTTTCTTTTCTCCACAAAAAAACAAAAACAAAAAAAATCTGTTCCGCTTTTAGGTATATCCCTTCGACTGTTGTAATCGCTGTATGTACGTCATTGTGTTTGTTAGTTTCCTTTTTTACCCTTATGTATTTTCTATTCTTTACACACTCGGTCGTTCTTGGAATTCAAACGCTATTTTTGTTTGTTCACGCGAATCAGGGTCCTTACACGTGCATAAAAAAAAGAGAGAGTTTATATACCCATTAGCCAGCGACCGTGTATGATACCGAAATATCTATTATTTTAAACATTTTTATTTTCAAAAAAATGTATTCACACGTTCGTTCACCTTTCATCTATACTGTCGTATCGAAATGAAGATGTTGTAAATCAGCGTGTTTTACTGATCTACAGACTACAAGGAAGAGAAATTGGATGCTAGTGGGGGCCAAACTGGAAGCTTCGAGCCTCGAGGGTCGTGGTGGTTTTTCGAGTGTGTGTGTTCCACCATATACGTATTTTTGAGACGTTGAAAAAAAGACGAAGAAATAAAAACTGAGAAAGGGCACAAGGTGATTTCATGAATGATCATCTAAATCATCATAAATGTAATGTTTTGCACAATTTTATCGATTTGTGGTACGAAAGAAATGCCCCCGCTCTGTCCGCATTCTCTTTAAAAATGCAACGAGCTCTGTATAGAGGTAAGAGGAAAGACATGCATCGTTTAATTTCCCCTCATGACGATGTGACTCACCGCTCAGCCAATAGACGAGACCGCAGTCCGCAAGTATGAGTGACGAATACGTACAGGTAACTATGGTTATAGTGCAACCGAATTTTCGGCAGTCGGTTTTGGGTATCACTGAACAAGGTGAGGGATGCAGTGCGGGCGTATTTGTGTGGCAGGGTCGACGTATATCCTGGCGCTGGCCGAGTTGGTGTCGGGAGTTGCAATATTTCATGGTATAGGAAGTACTTCGTCGATGAAAGGTGATCGTACAATTGTTCGTTGTTGTGTGCTCCGAGTAGACTTTTCTTCGCGTGATGTAGATTGGTGATTTTTTTTTTTTTTGGTAATTTTTAAATCGCGGATTTGAGATTTGTTCGGTGTTTGTTTCTTCTGTCCAATAAAAATATCAACAATTTTTCCGATTAGCTCGGTGATGGTAAATCTGATAAAAAGATGATTTGAAAATCAGAAATTTTTTCAAAAACAAGTGATCAGTGCATTAATCATGATGGGTGAATGTTTTATGGGGCTGGCGAACGCCGTATGCTCATTGTATTCTCTGTGAGTGTTCTCCTGAAATTTTAGTATCCCTCCTTCAAACATTTTTTCACCTTCTGACCTTAATCAATTAATTTATTTATTTATTTATTTTTGACACCTTTAGCCTATTCGAGCACGAAATCATGAGCTATATACCGGCCAGTAAACCAGCATCGCCGAGAAGTTCGCCTCAATTGTCGCCTCAAGCTTCGCCCGGCGTGTCCAGAGCCAACATGAGAGCCCCTGCTCTATACAGAAGAGACTTCGAAGCCAAGTTAAGAACATTCTACCGTAAATTAGAGTCCAAAGGATACGGACAAGGTCCTGGAAAAATAAGGTTCGTGAAAATAAATATTATTCAAACTTATACGCGAGTATCGCGAACGAGTACGCGTACGACGAACGAGATAATCCGATTTTTCATCCTATAAGAAGATTAACACGACGGTTCGGTCCTCCTATACTTATTCGATTGTTTACGTTTATCGAAAAATTATTCCCAGAATATTACGGATACAATAATGTAGAATTTTTCAAAGCGTGTAAAAAGATCAATTTGGGATTTAATTTAGGTTTAATATTTTTGTTTAACTCGAAAAATTTAACGTACGAATTGGCAGTATGCGTAGTATCGCGATTGGATTATCGTATTGTGAATTGTACCACTACAAATGACTCGATGATGTGGTGTGTGTAAAGTAATGTGTCGGATTGCCGATTGGTCGCCGATACTGTGAGTCAAACTGGCTCATTTTTTGTGTTTTTTATTCGATTTTTGTTGTTTGTCGTACGATTTTTACGTATAATTTTTTTGAATGGGTGTTGTGTGACAGGGTTCCCATTTTATTACCTGTAGAAATAGGACGATGGTGACGAGTGATTAAAATAACTGTAGGTTATTATTGTTCTTGGAAAAGAATGAATTGAAAAAAAAAATAATGAAAAGATGAAGAGCAGGTTTTTCCCAGTTCAGAGTGTCATGAAAATCGCTCAAAATATTTTTAAAATTATAAAAAAATAGCAAAAATAGTTCAGAGTGTCACAAAAAAGTCTCAAACTGCATTGAAAGGTGTTTAAAATTTTGTTGATTCGTCAAAATATTCCTCATAGTTTTTTCAGTTCATTAAATCTGCTCAATTATTGTTCAAAATGTCATGAAAATGCTCAAAATGGTGCCTGTTTAATTCATTTAAAAAAACTGCTGAAAAGTTCCCAAAACTATTCAAAATATGAATAAAATCATCGAAAATTGACATAAATGTTGCTCAATTGTTCAAAATGTCGTGAAGATGTTACGTATTGACCCCAATTTCGTGGCATTTGAATTGTTTTCTCAAATTTCGTGACACTTATACAATTAGGCATATCACCTGCCTAAATTCTTGCAATTAGGCAAACAAACTAACACAATATCACGATGAGTTGCATAATCAATCAATAACCGGCCGAAATTAGGTCTTCAAACCAGGACACCCTGTATGTAAAACAGTTGGGGAATAGGGGTGAAAAAGGATGACTCGTGACTCATTTATTGTGGGTTTGATTTATTTTTTCAAAAACTTTAATTTTATAAAATACTCACAAATTCTTTGAAATTTTTTTTTAATTTTTAATTTTAATTTTTTTTTTTGCAGATTCGTACTGAAACGAGACAGTCTGCTGCAAAACGCCTTCAACAAGATCATGTCGACGAGTAAACGTGATCTGCAAAAATGCAAATTCCACGCACACTTCGAGAACGAGGAAGGCCTAGATTACGGTGGCCCGTCGCGCGAGTTCTTCTTCCTGCTATCCAGGGAGCTGTTCAATCCTTACTACGGGCTTTTCGAGTACTCGGCTCACGATACGTATACGGTGCAGATTTCACCCATGTCTACGTTCGTCGATCATTACCAAGAATGGTTCAGATTCAGCGGTCGCGTCCTCGGATTGGCTCTGGTGCATAAATATCTGTTGGACGTGTTCTTCACCCGGACGTTTTACAAAGCTTTGTTGCGATTGTGAGTCTAATTACCTATATTTTTATATGTAGTACAACGAACGAGTGCAGCAGGAAGGAAAAAATAGAGTAAAAGAATAAGGAAGAGGAAAATATGGGAAAAGTTTGCGTATTGTTGGACGTATCGATCGGGTGTCTCGAGCTCGATGAAATGCGATGAAAAATTACGAGTATATCGTGAAAAAAACGGCGAATAAAGAGAATGAGAGCGAAGGTGGTGATTTTGATTTATGAGTGAAATGTTACTATGCATCCAAGTACGTAGGTGGGCGAATCGCACGTCGATTAGAAATTATTACAATGAACGCTTTTACATTCGCAGGCCGGTATCGCTGAACGATTTAGAATCATTGGACGTGGAATTCTATCAATCTTTGTTATGGATAAAGGAACACAACGTGACGCGGGAAGGGTTAGATTTAACGTTCGTGGTCACCGAGCAAACGACATTCGATCAACCTGTTGAACGCGAATTAAAACCAGGCGGTAAAAGTATTCCAGTTACGGAGAAGAATAAAAAGGTAGGTGCTGCTGGCCGGCGGGAGGTCTATACGGCCAGCTGAAGCTCGAGCCGGACTGGACTAACGGCCACCGTTGTTTTGGTATAATTTTGCAGGAATATATTGAGAAAATCGTTCAGTGGAGGTTGGACCGAGGAGTCGCCGAGCAAACCGAATGCTTGGTGAAAGGATTCTACGAAGTGGTCGATCCTCGTCTGGTGTCTGTGTTCGATGCTCATGAGTTGGAGCTCGTGTTGGCCGGCACGTTGGAGATCGATATGATGGATTGGAGGATTAATACGGAGTATAGATCGGGTAAGTTGAGCTCGACGATAGGTTGAGCATAGTGTGAAAATGAAATTTTTGCCGGTAATTAATTTCTTTAAATTTTGTTGCAGGTTATCACGAAGGACACCCGATAATCCAGTGGTTTTGGATGGCCATCGATAAATTCACCAATGAACAGAAATTACGCCTGTTGCAATTCGTAACCGGCACTTCGAGCGTTCCTTATGAAGGTTTCGCTTCGCTCAGAGGATCAACAGGACCTCGTAAATTTTGCATAGAAAGATGGGGTAAACCGAATAGTCTGCCTAGGTGAGTATTTTATTTTTCTTTATTAATTTTTTTTTTAATGGAAAACGAACAATTTTTTTAGTTGAAATTCTTTGGGAAAATTTCGCTCGAGGTTGATTTTATTAAAAAAAAAAAAAAATGGAAAATTGGATCAGTTTTTTCAAACCAAAGAATCTGTATGGAAAATTCAAAATTTGAGGTGTGGAAAGAGAGGGTGGGTCCACCATGTGGGGTAGAGTGGAAAAAATGGTCGTGATGTAGCTCCTGGCAACAGAAGTTCAATTCTGACTGCTTTTGATGGCTACAAACGTTATTTTGATGTGTTCTCGATACATATTTACCAAATTTGATTGGCTGGAGTAATTTTAAAAAATTGAAAAACCTACCAACTATGACACTAATTGAGATTTATTTCATGCAGGGCTCATACTTGCTTCAATCGCTTGGATTTGCCACCTTACGAGTCACCGGAAATGTTATACGAGAAACTGTTATTGGCTATCGAAGAAACTAATACATTTGGCATGGAATAGGATAAGAATTTCTAACGCAATTATGGCGCTTTATTTTTTGTCTCGATGTTACAAAGCATTCCGTTTTTATTCATTTATTTATTTTTCTTTCTTTTGTTGTGTATTTTTATTATTTTTTTCCTATTTTAAAAGTTGAGTTTTATTATTTATTCATTTTTTTTTTTTTTCGTAAAACTCGTCAACGTGTGTTTTTTTTCTTTCGTGTATCATTATAAGGTGAATCATTATTTACTAATTATTTATATAATTTTTCGTATTTTTTATTTATTCATTTATTTATTTGCATTTGCGGCGCGCGGTAAAAAAAGTGTAGTATTGTATGGACGCGAAACCAAGCGCTAGATTTTCGTTTTAAGTGTTGTGTTTACCTCTCTTTTACCCGTTTTATTTTTTTGTTATTTAGTTTTACCGTTTAATTTTCAAAATCGCATTAGTATTATAGTGTTTACGAATCGGATGTAATTTTGATTAATAAATCATTATTCGATGTCGCGTAATTTACTCATTCGTGTTGATTTTTTTCGCTTCAGAATTCAGATTGACAAAACTGATCGAAAATGATTGTAAAAGTCGTCGAAGAACGAATTAGCATTTATCAACATAAATCAGCTTGGTACTTTGAGTTTTTGAAAGCTTATGTAAAAGAAGAAAAAAAAAATCGAACCGTAGCGTTTTAATTTTTACAAGTACGGCAACACTAGCGTTGATATTAGGAGTACCGAGTACGTACGTACGAGGACCTCCTAGTAGTTTCTATTCTCCTGGTGGAAATGGTGTTTTTTCACAACATTTCGATCTTGTTTTCTAAGTTCGTTATTGTTATTTAAGTTGCATATTTTTCGCTGTTAAGGCGTAAATTATAATTAATATTATTTATATTTTCATCGTTAAATGAATTTAATTGATATCTTTATGAAAAACGTTACAAAAACAAGCGTAAAAAGTAGGGTAAATAAACGCAGAAGAAGAAAAAGTAAACTCTAAAATATTATCACACTAAAGAAAAAAATAGTTAAAAAAGATATTTGACTAATTGACTATTTATTTGTTTCCGTTTTAGGAATAGGAACATAAGGAGGCTCGACTTCCTTTCTCGCAATCTGAAAACGTGAAATATAATTCTCGAGTACATATTTTATGTGACGAGTCAAAACAAGTGGATAGGAACGGTTTATGCTACAGTACAAGTACCTTAATCCAGTCAATATCCGCCAGAAAAACATGATAACTGATTTCCATGTATTCACTACTGTCTTTACTACCAATACGATACTCCGGATCTGGTTCTAGTAAACGTTTCAACATAGAAATCGCATTATCGCTTATATCTTTCTTAAACACGAACTCCATCTCGTACATGGCTGCGAACAGATATAAATAAAAATTGAAAATGAACATATCGCAACGTAGGCCTACAGAGTGGAAATACCTATCGTGAAGCGACAAATAGTAAGTTGTTGCTAACCTGATATCATGTTATTTGTAATTTCTCTCGTGCTTTTGCCAGGCGAAAATATTACGAAAGGATGATTACCAGTTAGTATGGTGTAAAGAACTAAACCGACAGCGTACCAATCAACACTAAAAACAAAAAAGACCCACATATTACATAGGTAACATCTTATTTGAGTAAGCTTCAGCGTCTCATTTCAATCGCGCGTTGCTGACGATGAGGGTTACCCAGAAGTTGAAGTTGGCGAAAAAAATATTCAAAAATGATCAAAAACAATTTGAAATGCTACAATAATCGAAAAATAGGATAACTTACGCAAAAGAATAAGGTATATCTAGGAATAATTCAGGAGCTGCATTGATCAATAGGCCCATATCGCTGGATGTCTTATCGTTAAATCCTAGCGCATCTTTGGAATAACCAAAGTCTATCAGTTTGATATGTCCGTCGCCGTTTATCATAATATTTTCGAGCTTTATATCTCTATGCATGATTCCTAAAATTACAGATAAATCGAAATTAAATTGGCATCAAATTATCCAGACCAAAATCAGTCTACGTACACTATAGAAATTTGAACTATAACTTTAAATTACATATGCACCGTTTTCATGTAAAAAATGTACAGCACAGCTGATTTCGGCGAGATAGAATGCAGCATCCTTTTCACCAATGCAACGATCGTTCAATTTTGAAAGGTGTTTAGACATTGGAAACCCATCGATGTACTCCATTACTATTGCAATATGGTTCTCAGTATCGAATATGGAATGGAAATACACCAAGAAAGGATGGATTTTGAGGTTTTTCATGATACGTTTCTCGCGCTTCATCATCTCATTTCCTGTTTCGATTTCAGAATCGTCCTGAAAGTGAACAATGAACGATGAATAGTACTTCACTGATCAGTTATAAAGTATAGCACGTGCATGCCTGTGATCGAGAATATCTAATAAGCGAGGTATACTGTTATTAAAATATGAGGCAATCGTCGGACGAAGTAGGTATTACTTACGCATGTGTATAGGTACTCACTGATTCATCGGAATCGTATGTTTCGACGAAGTTTTTCTTCAACAGTTTCAAAGCGTAAAACGAATTGGTTGACTTTTCTCGAACTTTGAATATTTTGCCATAGTTTCCTCTCGTTATGTATTTAACGAAATCAAAATTTTCTTTCAGATGCCCGCTGCCTGTAAGACCGTCGTAAAAACAACCTTCGCTATTATTCAATTCTGCGTCACTTTTAACTACCAACGAATTCATCGCGAAAAATCATGAAGACTGAAATTAACTATACTGTTTAGTAAACGTGGAACCGGAACATGTCGTAGTTCGTACAGATATCTACTAATTACCCACTTAATACATATATATAGGTACCGATTACCGAACACTTTGTCGTGACGTCCCACTTGCCACTCCTACTTACATGTTGACGATGAATTTGCGAGTTGCAATGAATACGTTCATGTGTTTATATTATACCGCATGGTAGTATTAAATGAGATCTTTTCGCCCATATCTCCAACCATACAGTCGATGTACTAAACACGCCAACCTAAAATTAAGTTTCATATGCATAGAAACGTACCTAGGTAATGCTCATTCATGCGCAATAAAAAATGTATTCAACGACTGGATATATATCGTATAGGTAAGTAATATAATTTGTAAAAATTACTTTACATTATTTATTTACACAACTTGATGATATTTTCACTTCATAAACTAATGACTAGAGAAGGTACTATTCTCTTGAACTGATAAGTAACGATTTACATCTTCGTTGGGGACGTATGGAGGTTTGATTTCTTTATTTTTCACCTGGAAAAATAAAATTTCTCAAAATACCAACTCAAAAACCTATGCGAGTAACCATATTAGAAATGTAGGTATCTACAATGAAAGAAATTCACGCAGGTATAATATTTTAGTCTACTTACTTTGATCCAATCGATATGTTTGAGAAATACGTGTTCACTGATTTCCATAAATTCGTCGCTATCTTTAGTCCCTAAACGTTTCTCCGGATCTGGTTCTAACAAACGATGCAAAATAGAAACTGCTTCATCGCTTAAATCTCTATTGAAAACGAAGTTCTTTTTTTCCATAGCTGCGAATGAAAATGAGAAATGAAGATGAAAACGAAAAAAAATCTTTCGTACTAAGACGCGACGAAGTGAATATGCTTTGACCAGGTAATTCACGAATATGATCAGAATATTATATCAACCTGAAATCATGTCTGCTTTTTCTTCTTCGGTACTAAAATCGATAAACGTTTCGAAAGGATGATCACCAGTCAACATAATGTAAAGTGCAGTTCCCACAGTGTACCAATCTAAGCTGTTAGAAACAGAAATGGGAAAGCATTGTACGTATAAATTATAATGATACATAAAGTGGCTTAACCAAATAGAAATATAAACGTAGGTAACAAAGTGATCTTACGAAAAAGAGTATGGCAAACGTCTGAAATATTCCGGAGCCCCGTTATCAACTAGGCCAACGCAACTACAAGTTCTATTTCTAAATTCCATTTTGTCTTTCGAAATACCGAAGTCAATTAATTTGATATGTCCATCTCCATTGATCATTATATTATCAAGTTTTATATCTCTATGAATAATTCCTACGAGCATAAACAATCGAAATGAATATGAATGCAAAAATCATAACTAAAATTACTTATTGCGCCACTGATGGTAATTGGTAAGTATCATAGGTATACGTAGTTCATTTTAGGTATACCGTTTTTGTGTAAGAAATGAACAGCCATGCTGACTTCGGCGAGGTAAAACGCTGCACTTTTTTCATCTATGCAACCATTATCAAATTCGGCCAAGTATTGTGTCATTCGAATTCCGTCAATATACTCCATTACGATCGCAATGTAATATTTGGTATGGTACGCAGAATGGAACTCTACTAAGAATGGATGGCTCTTCAAATTTTCCATGATGCCCTTCTCACGTTGTATTAGAATTTTGTTCTGATCGAAAATGTAATAAAAATATAAATTCAACAAATATTTCATCTACAGTACACTAATTACGAGTAGCACTGCCAACTTACCCCGCTTTTTTCCAATAACTTCATGGCGTAAAACGAACTGGTCAACTTTTCTTGAACTTTGAATACTTGGCCATTGTTTCCTTTCGAAATAAATGCCATCAGGAGGAAATTTTCTTTCAAATGCACACTATCTTTACTTGAATCACTCCCATTATTTTTGCTCTTCTTCAACTCTTCGTCGTTTTCCATCAACAATAAATTCATCGCGAAAAATGTGTCACTTTCTGTAGTACGGAAGTGGTACCTACCTACCTACGTACATATACTGAACGAGATCAGTGTTGCGTTTCATCGTTGTTTGGGTGGGAAACGAATTGAATCATCTCGCATATTTTATGTTATGAAGAATGACTCATTATTTGAAACGTATGTTATTTGTTTTCACCTTGACAGAAAAACATATGTAGATCGATAATTTTTTTCGGTTCTTTGTAAACGATCAATTCAGTCCATTACATGAATTTTTGATACTCGAAGTTTGAGAATAAAAAAACACTAAAATACTCACAATAAATTATATTCCACAATTAAAATCATCACATAAAAATACAAAAAAAATTGATAAATTAAAAATACTGCGAACTGAAACGATCTCGTAAAGCTATAGTAAAATTTTAAGTGAACCAAATTCAAGATTCAGTCGTCAGTCAATGCGCGGGAATAGCCCAGAAAATCTTATGAGCTTTCGCGTCGTAAATGAAATTATTATCTTTGAATATGGCACTTTCGTAAAACTGTCTTAGATCAAACACGTTGATTTGCTTCACCTATGAAAAAAAAAATACACACACATACAATGTAAAGAAAAAATATGTCATAAAAGCGAACTTCAGACTAGAATCCGAGTCTTACCTTATCTTTGAATTCTTTTTCTTCGATTTCTACGTGATTGACGACGACTCCATGAATACCACGAATATATCGCACCTGGTCCGTAGCCATTTGACGTAAAATAAAGAACAATAATTCTGAGATATCTTTTTTGAAAGATAAATATTTTTGGAATGTCTGCGAATAAAAAAACAAAAAAATTAGATGAATTAAGAAACTCGGATTAATTCTTATCGGGGTACTCGACTGGCTTACATTTCTCATTGTTTTCATAACGCTGTACTTTTGTGTTTCGATGAACGATTCCAGCATTATACGAATGGCCATGTTGACATCGTCTTCATGTACGTAATCCCTTAAATGCATTTTAGCGTGAGCTTCAGACATCCTAATAACGCTTTCGATGTGACGTACTGTAATAGGTAAACTTCCGGTGCTCTGGAATTGAAACGATAATTTAATAAATCGATCAGAGTGAATTTTATGGAAGGTATTTTCACAAGAAACACGCAGTTACCAAAGATTCCTGTCTCAGTTGGCTGTACATTTTGGAAATTTTATCCTGATCCATGTTGTGTAATTTAGGATGGATGTTTTGCTTAGCGTAGACGATGTACTTTTTCAAAATATCTTGCGGTATTAATTCGACTCCGGTTTCGGTGGGTACGGTCGGGTTATCGACTTCGTTGACAGCGTTGATGGGATGATGCCTTATATGAGAATCGATTACGAAGTTAGCCAGCTTAATATCCTTACACGAGTCCACTTCGTCGCGTACCACGCACAGGATATCAAAACGAGACATGATCGGTTCGGTTAGTTGTACCTGGTGAAAAAACAGCTCCACGAATTAGAATCATTTTAGGGAAGAAATCGTCGAGGGAATATCACGAGTAGACTTACGTTTTCAGAAAACGTCAACGTTGGATCGTATCTGCCACCGATAGGATTGGCAGCTGCGATAACCGCGCATCGAGCTTGTAACGAGGTTACAATACCGGCTTTAGAGATCGAGATGGATTGCTGTTCCATGGCCTCGTGAATTGACGTACGATCCTGATCGTTCATCTAGTTAAAACCGAAGAAATTTGTCAGAGTTGATACTTCAGAGTGGAATTCGAGGATTAAAATTTAATTACTTTGTCGAATTCGTCAATAAGACAGACGCCTTGATCGGCCAACACTAAAGCTCCGGCTTCCAAAGTCCATTCGCGACTTTGAGGATTACGACGAACGTATGCAGTCAAACCGACCGCAGAGGCTCCTTGGCCGGTGGTGAAGATAGCCCTGGGGGCTATTTTTTCTACATATTTTAAAAATTGCGACTTGGCTGTTCCAGGATCACCGCAAAGCAACACGTTTATATCCCCTCGAAGTTTATGCTTATCTCCTAAAAACGTCAATTGAAGTATTAGAAAAATTTATACAGATTTTTTTTTGAATAAAAAATCATTAGTACCCGGATTTTTAGCTACGCCTCCAAATAACGATAAAGCTAATCCTCTTTTGATGTAATTATGTCCATAAATCGACGGACCAATGCTGGCAACGATTCGTTCACCGATACGGTGATCTTGCGAAAGTTTCAAAATAGTTTGAACATCTTCATCGGTCAAAGACTCGATAATTTGTTTGTTATCTTTTACAATCAAATGATTGGCTAATATTACAGTGGCGAAAACCGGGAATCCTTGGTCGGTGTTCAGAGAACCATCGTACGTGCACGAGTAGATACCGGTGATATCGATTTCATCGCCAGGTTTGCATCTGTCGCAAAGATCAGCCAGCAGGATGCATTCTTTACTTCGTGGTATTCTTCCAGCGGGAACATGAGATGGTGATTCTTGGATAGTGATACGCTGATAGTTACGGTATAAAGTTTTCTCCATATTGACCTGTGAAAAAAAACGTCGTTAAATAAATTCATTCTAAAACATCAATTTGAAGAGTAGCTATTCGTACCAAGAATGGTCCGCTACTCTGACACTCTGGGCAAGATCCTGGTTTAACTTCTGTATCTTGAGATTGGGTAAACGGGCCCAAAATGAATCCACATTTGTTGCAATCGTATTTCACGTAAGATAACTGAGGTAACACACCGGTTGTAGCTGTCACTACCCCGGTGGTACGAACTAATTGATTCAAATGCATTTTCCTATCGAGAAACAAAAACACATAAATCAAAAGTGAAACAAATTTCCAGGGTAAAAATTCGATTGATTGGTACCTGAACGTTCTAACATCTTCGGTAAGAGGTAAATCGGAAATTCTGACGTGTATCTCGGTAGCAATTCTTTCGTAAGAAGGATATACAGCTAAAACCAACTCTTTGGCAACTTTATCAAATATTTCCAATACTTCGGCCGGTGCTTCGGGCAAAAAGTACGCCAGGGCTTGTTCGGTAACGGCTAAATTGGTGAATTCAACTTCGAAACTGGCCTGATTTGTTTCACACATGCGACGAATTTTATCTTTGTAAACGTATTGCTTTTTGGAGTTGACGAAATTCCTTAGGAAGTTTTTGAATCGGTTGGCAATTTCGGTTCGAGGAGCCAACATCGTTACCCATTCTTTAATTGTATGGCCTTTCGTGTCTTCTAGATTTTCAATCGATTCTATCATCTGGGGAAAAAAATCACTCTCTTGAGCATATGCGTTACACTTTGGTATACTTGGAAAAATTAATTAGGGTACTTCTTCATCGTCCATATCATCAATAGCAGTTTTATCGGCCATTTTTCTTTTACGACGGGGAGCTTCGTCGTCGTCACTTTCGTCTGTAACAATATATCACATTAGAAAATGCCATAAAACTATTACAGGGCGACAAAAGGTATACTCAGATTACCGTAAATAAGAGCTCCATCTCCTCTTCTTCCGAAAGCTTCTTCACGATCACGACGTCTCAATTCTTGTTCAGCAGCGTGACGATCAGCGATATCCATTTGATCGTAATCCTCTTCGTCCAACTCATCTCGATTGTACCGATCCAGCTGAGGCATTGGCCGGTAGTCGCTAAATCGTAGTGGTAAGAAGATGATTACAAAAATGTCAGTATCAGTAAAGAGCAATGATATCAAATGGTTTACTTACGCTTCCATATTGTCGCCGAATAAATCTTCTCCATCGCCTTCCTCTTCTTCGAATTGGAGAGGCTCTCCTTGGGGTATGATATCACTTTCATCTTCAAACGGGTGAGTAGGAGAAGTTCCAATTTCTGATGATCCCGGTACCGGTGAACTGGCCCGGGAGCTGGCACGCGACGAACTCTGTTGCTGTAAAATACATCTCAATGCGGAGCAACAGGTTAAGAGAAACGAAGGGAAATATTTGATCAACTTACCGACATAGCACAGGGTGAGTGCGAGTTGGATTATTAGAACGCTTCGTTATGATAGCAGCACAAATAGACAGCGGTTACACCAATCACTTTATAATAATTTCTACGTTATTTTTCACCCATAAATGCGAGTATTCACATAACAGCTATCGAATACCGAGAAAAAAACACAATGAAAGCGTGTTCTTTCTTTTAAAACTGATAACAAAATTGAAAGAGCGGGAAACAAACATCAATTTTGTGCTGCTGTTTTGGTTGTTTATAAAAACCCCATACCTCCTTGTACTGAGATTCAATTTTCATGTGGAGCGTTTTTTTCACTCTTTAGTGGTTTTCAGATTTCGGTGTTTTTTGTATTTTTTTAAAAACCGCAATCAAATATATTTCTTGACGAGAAAAATAGATAACTTTACATTAGGCATGGCAAAGATATACGATGAAGAATCAAGAATCGAAATTTTTCATTTCCATTACTTCTATTCTAATTGTAATTTGTATCGTTGCGTCCGTTGACTAAATTGAAAGGCTACGCCTACGACTTCAGTTACTACTTTTACTCATTTGATCACTTTTCTTTCTCATCACCTCACAGAATTACAAAACGATCAGTTTTCGATATCAATTTTCGTCCACTAACAACTTACATATCACAACAATCACGAAAATGAACGAAGAAACATAGATTAATGTTTATTGTAAAGTATCAACATTATAAAATCATTTCCCTTCGTTACCATCGTAAACTAACGTAAATCCGCATTTACCGCAATAATGTCTGTCAGACATCGCCGCCATAAAAACTCCAGCTCCACAACGTTCTTGAGGGCATTCACGGCGCAAACGGAAAATCTTGCCATTTTCATCGACCTTTAAAAGCAAAATACATCAAAATTACAGCTAACAAAAAACAGAAGTATGATGAACTTCAGAACGATACATACTTTGTAGAATTTCAAAACAGCGAGCTTAATCTTCTTCTTCTTATGTTTGATTTTTTTCGGTGTGGAGTAATTCTTCTTCTTCCTTTTCTTAGCTCCTCCTCTCAATCTCAATACCAAATGCAAAGTAGATTCTTTTTGGATGTTATAGTCGGAAAGGGTACGTCCATCTTCGAGCTGCTTACCAGCGAAAATCAAACGTTGCTGGTCAGGAGGAATGCCTACAATACAATTTTCAGCAATCAATAAAAAATTGTTTTGGTCATTCTAACAATAATTTTCAAGACTTGAATTCGTACCTTCTTTGTCTTGAATCTTAGCTTTCACATTTTCGATAGTATCGCTAGGTTCGACCTCAAGGGTGATGGTCTTACCCGTCAAAGTTTTGACGAAAATTTGCATGATTATCGGTCAAAACCTATAACATAATGAAACAAATGAATACCTCAACGATGAAAAATTCAACAAAGCAGTTGTCACGTGAAGTGTCAATAATAGGCCGTCAAACGCTAAGTCACTCGACGAAAACCAACAATCAGGGATTCACTAAAATCACTGACGAACCACCGAAATTTTGCTCATGAGGAGTCCACTATTGTAGAGAAAAACTTCTAACATGCATTTTTTCAATTGGCAAGCAAAGAATGGTAGAAGAAGCGTTGGAGAAAATGAGGTGTATATGAACTCCTGATGTACGCTTACGTCAACATCAATAAATGTAAGTAAGAAGTGGTTTGTTGGAAAACAACACACCAACCATAGATCAAGAGGTTTATATGTTACAGAAATGTAATATTGTTAAGTATAATTAACTTACCCTGCTTCTAATTTTGATACATTACAACGAGCGATTGAACTAACACCGGAGCACGACACGAGCACAAGAAAGTTTAATCACTTAATCACTTTTGTTGACTTCCTAAATTGCAAAACACGTCGACAAATAAAATTATTGCTCCACATAGGCTCCACAAAAAAGACAACAAAAGTACTCATAATAGCTTGTAAGCTTGTGTTTTTTCAGTTTTTTGCTTTCGTGTTTTTCGTTGCTGGCTTTGTTGACACGTCTGCATACCCACCTCATGTCTTTTTATCACGTTGCGACTGACAGCCATCATTCCTTTTCTTCACAGGTCGAAAGTAATAATTAATTTATTAATTTGTATGAATGGTGATCTAATTCATAAATAAAGATTTAGGCGTTTTTATTTAGGACTATCTGTTGTTCGGTTCACGCAATTATGCCGCGACGTGGAGTTCAACCTCAAGGATTATTCAGCAAGGTAAGTTTACTTCGGCAGAATCCATTTTCCTTTTCTGCTTTCTCATTTTCTACCTCTGAAAGGTAATTTATTGTACTTTCCGGTGAATATCTATTTTGAAAACGTTCACGTCCGTCTAAGTGAACCCTACTCTTTCACTCCTTAAGCTACATTTGTATTTTCTAGGAAATTCGTTTTGTATGTGTATACCCGGCTTGAAACTCCTGCATTTATTCAACTGCGCTCGTATTTTAATTGATTTCATAATCTATTCTGATGTTTTCAGAGGCTGTATATCGATGGTAAAGATCATTTATTAGGAAAGTTAGCTTCCTATGTCGCTAAAGCTCTGCTGCAGGGAAATCGTGTTGTAGTCTTCAACTGTGACAAAATTAACATCGCTGGAAGTTTTTTTAGGTATTAATTTTTGTTACCGAATACCTAGTGATTCAAGCAAAGTTCAGTGTATTCGTTAATGAGAGCTTTATATTTTTCTAGAAATAAAATAAAGTACTTGTCGTTTTTGCGTAAACGCTGTAATGTGAATCCAGCAAGAGGACCTTATCATCACCGTGCCCCTAGATGTATTTTCCGTAGATGCGTTAGAGGTAAATATTAATCGTATCAATATTGTATGCGTTCGTGTTTTTTGAACATACCAATGAACATGAATTCCAATTTTTTCGCTTTGAATGCTTAGTTCATAAATGAGAAATTCTGTACTGCAAAACATTCTCTTATTATTTCACTGTTCATTGAAGTAGTACCTATTCATAATTTCAATCATTTAGACATTCTTATGTTGCATTGTTTGTTACACGAAACCAATTTTATTTAATTTCAGGTATGATTCCTCACAAAACCACTCGCGGCGATCGTGCTCTGAAGCGTCTCAGAACTTTTGAAGACATTCCTGCGCGATACACTAAACAGAAAACTTTCGTCGTCCCCCTCGCCATGCGTGTATTATCTTTGCAACTTGGTAGAAAATACTGTACTGTTGGACGCTTATCGCATGAAGTTGGCTGGAAATACAAACATGTCATTGAAGATTATGAAAAGAGGAGACTCCAGAGAGAAGAGTTGAACGCTAAGAAATTAGCAGTGAAGAGAGTAGGTTTTGTTTCATTATTCTTTCGATTGATGTAATACTTTTGAAATGAACATTTCTGAAATTTTTGTGTTTTCAGGGTTTAACCAGACAAGCCAAGAAAGTCGCGAAGAAGGCATTGGAACCTTACAACGAGATTATCCGACAGTATGGATATCACGCTTAAATCTTATGACTTGTTTTTATTAAATAAACCACTGTAAAAAGTATTTCGTTCTTTATTTCATTACATTTATTTAATGATGAATAAATTATGCGCTCTTATGCCTACATTTGTCAAGAAAGTGATTGAATCGAGAGTTCACGTACTCGAAACTTTATTTTCTATCGAGAGTAATTTTTCAAATTGGTTGTACACAATGCTTATTACATGATTATCACGATTTAAGGTGTCAACTTGTGCGCTGTGTTTATGCATATTTTTCATTTTTTGAGAAACTTCGCGGACAAAATGTGCAGGGACGATTGGAGTTCTTGCACCCCCTCTCCTTGGTGTAAATGTAAACATTGTTATTGATAACTACCTGATAACGAAAATTGATTTTGGTTAGCTGTGTTCTTTTCGCAGCTCCGAGCAGACTCGGAGTAAGTTATTTTACACGGTGCAATACATCTGACTAACATTTAACCAATCAGGTTGTTTGTTTTAGTTGAATAGTGTAGACCTGACGTACTCGGAGTAACTCGGAGTTGCGAATAGAACACAGCTGTTATCGGAGAAACTCATGAAAAATTGATGAACTTGAGTCTGGTTCGTAAACTGTTAAATTATTCAGAAATAAATCGGTTAATGTTCATGGTATTTCTCACTGTTGTTGTAGTTGCTGTTTTCGGCATTAAAACTTCAATTCTATTCCATTATTTGGTGATTTGACTACAAGACAATGAGTAATTACGAACAAAAGTAAGTGTTATTTTACGAGTAATATGCTTTTCAAATTTCGCTCACCTTTATTTTTGAAAACGCTGTTTCAGAATTTTACAATTCATTAAAAGCAAGGAACATGCTGCTTCAGATGCGGAACTTCAAAAGGTATTTCCCGAATTGGACAATGCCCAAAGGGTCGGGATCATGCAGTCCCTATTGAACCAGGTAACTCTTACTTTATTTGCATCAGATTCTTAGGTCTAACTCGTAAGAGCGCAAGGAATTCAGAACTTTTCATTTTTTAGGGTTCAATTGATCTCTTTGAATTACCTAATTCCAAAAAATTAGCATACAAAATCAAGACTGCAAGTGCCGATGTTGAAACTTTGAAAGATGCCGGCAATGAAGAAAAAGTTGTGTATGGTATTATTAAACAATCTGCCAATCAAGGTATTTGGATCAAGGATATCAGACAAAAATCCAATTTACAACCACATGCATTAAACAAAATTATCAAGAATTTAGAAAATAAAAAAGCCATCAAGTTGGTTAAATCAGTCCGGGTATTATATTTTTACATTGAATTTTGAGAGCTTATTAGTTATTGGAGTGTAACGGTGTAAATCATTATTATCGTTTGCTTTTAGGCCTCAAAGAAGAAAGTTTATATGCTGTATGATTTAGAACCACACAGGTCTCTCACTGGAGGCGCTTGGTATAGTGGTCAAGATTTCGAAGCTGAATATGTCGACGTTCTCAATCAACAATGTTATAATTTCTTGGAAGCTAAAAAACAAAAATATAAGGAAGCTATTGGAGGCCCTCTGACTGCTAATAATAATTCTTATGCCTCTGTTACCGACGTTTGGAAATTCATCGACGAGCTGGGTATTAGTAGGGTCAGTTGTTTAATATGGTTTTTTGTCAAGCTCGTATGCTGAAAATGTTTTCAGTATAACTTCTTGTTATCATTTCACTGATATGATTTTTTAAATTGAAGGTACCATTATCTGAAGAGGATATAAAGACAATTTTGCAAACGTTGATATACGATGGAAAAGTTGAACGAAAAATGACCGTTGGCGGTGGTCATTTGTATAAAGCTATCGAAACTTTATTACCACCGCCTGGATTCGCTAGAAATCCATGTGGAATTTGTCCTGTGAGTAATGACTTTTCTTAATCGGTGAAACTGAGAAAATTTATATGAAATAAATTGCAATTATCAGTTTGCAATGCTCTGGAATCCGAAATATGCATGAGACTTGATGTATTTCTGACGGTTTTGTTTCAGGTGTTTAAAAATTGTGATCCGTCGTCTACTGTAAATCCAAAAGCCTGTTCCTATTTTAACGAATGGTTATAGTAAATAATATACGTTCTTTTATTTTTTTTTCAACCGTTTAAATAAATATTCATTGTTCATCGTTGTAAAATTTTGTACATTTATTTAGACTAGATGTTGGAGAGAGCTTGAAAAATATATTTTTAATCAACGAATGCTGTTCACTGTTCAGTACAACAGTGCTCTACTGCTTTTTTGAAAAATTAAAAAAAAATTAATTTCACAATATTGTAGTTCAATATTATTCATTTGGTTGCGCTGCAAACCAAACAAAGTACTGAGCGACATCAAGCGGTGAAAAATTCATTCTCGTTGAAGTGAAATCACTCGGCCTTATTTCTACTGTGATAAATAAAAAAACTCGAAACAAACCGAAGTATCCGGAGTAATTCGAATACTAGTCCGTCCCTAACAAATGAAACGAGGATGAAAAGTATTTACATTGTTTTAACGAAGTTGGGTCGTGAATTAATTTCTAGAAGGAGTACGCAATACATTCAAAGTTTGAATTTCATACAACTTATGACGTTACATAAACCGTACTTTATTGCGCGTACTTTGAAGTACTCTTATCAAAGTTTTAAATTTTGCATTACTTAAATAATTATGAGATTGATACGCTGAAGTAACTGCGGTTAATCTGTGCGAGTTATTTTTACATCGATCGCAAATACACGCACGGTCATATAAGCGTGAAAGTGTTGGAAATGAGTAACGTAAAATAAATTTACCGAATTCGTTCAGGTATGCACAGTAATAAAACGGCAGCACCTCTATACTATCAACAACTGGAACAGTGTCTGAATTTAAATCCATTACTGAACTATGTCGAGAACCTTTATAGCATCCCAATTCAGTGAGTACATTCACTCGTAATCATCACTACAGACTGGACGTTTCCTTGTATTAATATTTTTATTGTTTATCAGATCTTCTACCGAAGATAGCGACGATGAAAATGAGAAATTACCCGGCGATCTCGCTGAAGTTTCCAAAAAAACAAAGAAGCAGAAGTTACAGTCAAAACAAGGCTCGTATCTCTGATTTTTGACTCGAATCTACTATCTTGTCTGTGTCTAACTGATATTTATTTTTCATATTACAGATAAGAAATCAGATAAACTGCGCGTGTATAATTTCTCCAGGGTAGGCCCAGATCGAGAATGGTTGCAAGATTTGCTACTCAACGATACATCAGATAGCAGCGACGATGAAGTTACGGAGGAAGAAATTCGTCGCGAAATGAAATTCCATCTGTTGCGAAAAAAATACCGCAAACGATTCTATTCCAATAGCAATGATGTATGTGCATTTATTTCTCAATTCGTTTGTTCGTAATATAATTCACTGGATACCTTTTCTTTAGAATCGACAATACAAATACTACAGTACTGGCCTCTTGTCCATGTTCGATTTATACGACAATCCGTACGCGTGCAATGCCAAAGATGAACCGGAAGAAGATCAAAAGCAGCAAACTGGTAAAAAACGTAAATATAACAAAACTGGGAAGTATAAGAAGACTACACAGGATCCTCAAGATAACGCAGAAACTGCGGGAACCAGCGTACGTGTTTTCGTTATCATTGCAACTTGTGTTTTGCACTTTTTTTTTAAATTTAAAATTACTCTTGTAGGCGGTTAAAACTGAAGCTAAACCAGAACCTCGTCCTCCAAGGATGGTATCACCGTCGGTGCAAATGAGGAATAAACTCAAAAAGAAAGCTCTTCAAGTTCAAGTGATGACCGCTCGAAGACGTAAACTATGGGCTTTAATGATTAAAAAAGAAATTTGCAAAGTACGTACGATTTTTCATCTAGGCCATTCGCTTGTTACAATTTTTTTTCACGCATTTTGATCTGCAGGTACAAAGGCATCGAACGAATCGCTGTAAAGAGATTCAAATCAATTTAAAACGTATCGCTCAGCATTGCATGAAGTATTCGCGACAGAAAGCCGTACATTCGGAAAAATGCACCAAAGAAATCTCATCTCGGGCTCGAAGACTTACAAGAGAAATGCAAGCCTATTGGAAACGATACGATAGAGTCGAACGAGAAACTCGTAGAAGACTCGAGAAAGAAGCCGAAGAACAAAGGAAAATGGACGTCGAGTTTATGGAAGTTGGTATCTTTTTTCTTAATTTTATTTTCATATCTTTCACGTTGCTAATTTTATCGATATTTTCTCATCAGGTTAAGAGACAGCAGAGGAAGTTAAATTTTTTGATAACGCAAACCGAACTCTACGCTCATTTTATGTCTAAAAAGTTGGGCCAGAGTACGTACGAAGATCAAATGAGAATCTTGGGCCAACTAGATGAAGATAAAGGTGCCCGAGTTTTGGCTGGTGACGATTACGACAGGTAATTTCTGGAAATTCGCAACTGCCTACATGTGTTCATCTGCTGAAATCGTCCTATCAAATTTTTTCATGTTAAATTCAGTGAAACACTGAAGAAACAAGTTCAGCAAAACGTGCAAGTAGCTTTTGAAGCCGAAAAACTCAGATCGAGTCAGTTCGATGAGCCGTCTGTGATGGAAGATCAAGTAAATGTGAACGAAGAAAGACCCCAACCAACCATGTTCAAAGGCAGCTTGAAACATTACCAGTTGAAAGGAATGAATTGGTTGGCTAATTTATACGATCAGGTGATTTTTCTTTTCTCATTCGAAGCTGATATTGCTTCCTCAAATCGTTACTAACGTCTGCGTTTGGTTTAGGGTATAAATGGAATATTGGCCGATGAAATGGGTTTAGGTAAAACCGTCCAGTCAATTGCATTTCTATGCCATATAGCTGAAAAATATTGTAAGTATCTGTCACGTTACTTTTCTTCGAAGTGGAATAATTTAGTAACGGTTTCGATTTTTCCGCAGCTGTCTGGGGCCCATTTTTAATTATTTCACCTTCATCCACGCTGCACAATTGGCAACAAGAAATGGCCCGTTTTGTACCCGACTTCAAAATAGTCCCATATTGGGGCAGTCCTCAGGTAATTATTTTATTTAAATTTATTAGCCATTCAACAGACCATTCACATCCGCCATAAATTACAGGAACGAAAAATCCTCCGTCAGTTCTGGAATTCGAAAGGCCTGCATACTCAAGATGCTAGTTTCCACGTCGTTATCACCAGCTACCAATTGGTAATCACCGATATAAAATATTTCAATCGTATCAAGTGGCAGTATTTAATTTTAGATGAAGCTCAAGCCATTAAAAGCACCAACAGGTAAGCGATGAAATTACTCGTCGTGGCGCCTCCCCACCTCACACGATGTAATATCGAAAAATCTTATTCCAGCGTACGATGGAAAATGCTGCTAGGATTCAGTTGCCGGAATCGTTTACTTTTGAGTGGTACTCCTATTCAAAATAGTATGGCGGAATTGTGGGCTTTATTGCATTTTATCATGCCTTCGATGTTCGATTCGCATAACGAATTCAACGAATGGTTCTCCAAAGATATCGAAAGTCACGCCGAGAATAAAACCAGTATCGATGAGAGTGAGTTATCGAGCTATATTGTCTCTGAAAATTCTTTTTTATCAAAAAATTACTACTTTATCTTTTTTTTTGTTTTGTTTATTAGAGCATCTAACCAGATTGCATTTAATTCTGAAACCGTTCATGTTGAGAAGAATTAAAAAAGATGTCGAAAACGAGCTGTCAGATAAGATCGAAATTATGGTTTATTGTCCATTGACTTCTAGGCAGAAAATGCTCTACGCTGGTAAATATTATTCGACCTCGTTGAATATTTTCTAGCAAAATTATTTGATGAGATTTCAATTTTATTTCAATTCTTGTAGCTCTTAGGCAGAAAATTCGTATCGAAGATTTGCTCCATTCTCCTGGATCATATCAGTCGCAAACCATCACTTCTAATTTAATGAATCTAGTCATGCAGTTTAGAAAGGTAAAAAATCGAATTAGTTTCGGCGAAATTTCAAACCTACTGATGTGGCATTTCATTTCAATAGGTTTGTAATCATCCGGAATTATTCGAAAGGCGTGAAGCTAGATCTCCATTCTCAATGAAGAGTCCTGATTACGTGATACCAAGTGTTGTATTCGACGAGGGTATTTTACATCAAGTCATACCCAGTAAACAGCACATTCTGTATAATATGTTTAGTATATTCGCAATCGAATACGTGTATCGAAGCCTCTTCCCATTAGGTAATACGATTGAGTTATTTTATTTGAAAATAATTGCACCAAACACGATTTTTCAATGTTTATTTTCACGTTTTTTTTACTCAGGAAAAGAAAAACATTCATTCAACTGTTTCTCATTCACGCGCCTGATGGATTTATCACCTCAGGAATTGAATCGTATCGCATTAGGCGATCTGATATTTAGGTACGGTTTTATATATTCCTCGATCCTCACTATTACCGTCAATCCGGTGCTAATTTTTTTACTCGTCACTCGCAGATGGCTGTACGTAATTTGCCAGCTTCATCGGAAAGATTTAACGCTATATCGGCAACAATGGTGGGAAGACGTAGGCGTATGTTTGCCGATCTGTCAAACCGGCGAAACTTTGAAAGATTATACGTTCACGGCGCCCAACGGTAGCGAGTGTGTGTTCTCGTTCGGCACCGAAACACATCACTGTATGCCTGAGACAATGGAGCATCGGTTATTACGTATGCGAAAAATAAACGAAATCAGTTCGGTAAGAACAGATCTCTCCTTTATTCTATTTCTTAGCAGATCGCTTCATTGAAAGAAAAATTAACGCGTTGAAATTTTTTTGATTTATTCAAGAAATTGAATGTTGACGAAGGTGAAACATCTCAGATAGCTGTGTCCGGTAAAATCACCATGTTACCGGAGTTTCCTCATATTTATAGAAAACCTGTGATATTCAATCGCCATCCAACGTATTTACCTGCCTTTACGTATCAGCAGTGTCCAAAAGTAAGTGAAAGTGTAAGATTGACTACCGTAGCCAGAATTGAAAAAAAAAAATGAAAATTGAATTTTTTTCTTTGAGCAGGTCGCCATACGAAGCGGAGAGCTGTATTGTTCGAGTCGTCGCGCTGCATGGCGATTTTTTGATCATAAAAATTGCACGAACGATATTGGCAGAGATTGCGTATGGTTTGGAAGTCCTTCGGCAGCCGAACAATACCGGAATAAGGATTCGTACTTCCATTCTGTTCAAGTTGGTGGACTAGAGAGACTGAAACCACCGTTCGGATGGTCTAATATATTAATTCCTGGTACGTACACAAATACCAGCGAAACAGTCGCTCGAATTAGTTTAATAATTGGAATTATTTTGTAGACAAACAAACGTTGCTGAGTGACGCTAGTAAATTATCTGTTCTGGATGGATTACTTAAGAAGCTGAAAGAAGAGGGACACAGGGTATTGATATTTTCCCAAATGACCAGGATGATCGATCTGTTAGAAGTGAGTATCGTTCTTTGATGACCGATTTATGGACAGACGGTAGATTAGAATATTAATCCAACGTTTGTTTTCAAATAGGAATATATGTGGTATAGAAAACATAAATATATGAGACTAGACGGATCTTCGAAAATATCTGATCGTAGAGATATGGTTGCCGATTTCCAAACGCGGTAATTTTTATTCGTTATTCATTTTAAAATGATGATTCTTTTGGTTTCTATTATCGTACTAATTTTCTACTTTGTTTTTTGATACCTTGGTAGATCTGAAATTTTCGTTTTTCTTCTAAGTACTCGAGCCGGAGGTCTGGGTATTAATTTAACAGCTGCAGATACCGTTAGTATTCGCATCCTAATCGATTCTCTTCTAAAAAAAATTGCAAATATACTAATTTTTATTCGAATTTCATTTTAGGTTATATTTTACGATAGCGATTGGAATCCTACCGTCGATCAACAAGCCATGGATCGAACCCATCGACTAGGTCAGACGAAACAAGTCACCGTGTACAGGTTAATTTGTAAAAACACCATCGAAGAGAGGATGTTACAAAGAGCTAGAGAAAAATGCGAGGTAATGAATAAAATGAAGTTTGAGAAGTTATCAGTTTGATTTTTTTAAATGTTCATTTTTTTTTCATCATTTGACAGATCCAAAGAATGGTTATTAGTGGTGGTGGCTCGTCGAAGTCTGATATGTTGAAACCGAAAGAAGTTGTTTCGTTGTTACTCGACGACGAAGATATCGAACAGAAATGTAAGTGAAATTTCCTAGTGTTTGAGACGTCGTGAATAGTCGGAATTGAATTTTGTATTAATTCTGTTTCTATTTTGATTGCGAACAGATCGACAAAAGCAACTCGAACGAAGACAAGCAGCTGAAGACAAACAAACTGAAAGTAAGGAGCAAGAAAGGAAGCGTAAAATGAAGAATGCAGCTAAAGATACGACCGGAGAAGAAGAAGCTTCATGTAGTCAATCAACAGAAGTACGTCTCTTCGCTCACCAGCAAGATGAAATAAATTACATAATTAACGATATTTCATATTTTCTTCGCTAGACTGGCGAAAAGGCAGATGTCGATAATGATACGCAGCCAATCGAAACCGATCCTATGTTCTATTCGGCGACAGGTGAATCACAAACGCCTCCTAAAAGGGGACGTTCGGGTAAACGGGGACGTCCATTTTCGAAGAATTTGCCCGGTAGAGCAGAGGCCATGACAAGTAAGTACCAATTGTGCGAAAAATATTGCATTTAACTGTCTAGTTTATCGATAGATACTTACCGAGGTGGTTGTATTTTCGTAGGTGTAAACGCGGTGAATTCGTTACGAGAGAGAGCGATTTTAACGAGAAGAGCCAGAGGAAGACCTCGTCTCAACAGAGGTGGTCCGGCTAACCACAGTATACGATATGCTGGTCGGTTGAAAACTACGACTACATCAACGTTGAATAAAATATCGCCCTCGAAACAAGCAATCTCCGTCGATCCGTATAGTGATTTACAAATAGTACCTTCGGACTCGTAAATCTGCGAAAAGACAGATCATATCGATGGTCAATGGCAATAAAAGAATGTTACTTATGATTTTATGTGTTCAATTTTAAGTTATAGAGTCAGTTGTGTAATTTCTGTAGTAATACTAATTTTTTCGTTTCGTTTTGTTTTCCTCTTCGCGAACAAATTAATGTAATTTTACTCTGTAATGTACTTGCTGATGAAAGTTTTGTATAGGCATTCGATGTAATGTTCCTGTGTTTGAGATAAAATTGTTCCTCATTTTAAACATGCACCGGGTTAAATTTTTATCGAAGGGTTACCGTTATTTTCTTGTTTAGTTTTTAGGTTTCGTAGAATTAAATGTCGTGTGGTCGGTGCGGTATATTTTTCTTTGTATGAAATTTCCTAAATGGACCCTCAGCTCACCTTTTTTTTTTTTTTTTTTTTTTTTTTTTAGCATTAAGATCGTCGTGAAATTGTATTTATTATAATTCCTCCTTCTTCCTCGTCCATATAAACCTGTGTATTTTAATTTGAAAGCGTTCGCATGAAACGAGCTTGAAATTTTTTTCGTAGTTTTGTTCTATCTCAACCTACCGTTACCAATTAACTAGCTACCGATTTTTTTTCTTGCTGCGTTAGCTGTATGATTTTAATTGGTATCGAGAAGTTTCGCAAATGTCTCTTTTTGTTTCGTTTCTAATTTGCTGTATTAGAACTTAGAAGTGAATTAATTTTCAGATACGATCATTCCGATTTTTTATTTTCCCTGATTTATTGCATATTAACGTGTGGGTAGTTGAAGTGTTGGTAACACTTGACTATTCTAGAAGTACTGCACGTTTTCTTTGATGGAGTTTGTTCTGCAACGAATCAAATTAACTCATTTTTTTGTACTTACCTATATACTTGACGACCGAAAAATGTATTAAAGTGTAATAAATTTCATTTAAAACGTGTAGGTACAGGGTTTTTTATTCTCATTTATACTGAGATTTGTCTTGGTGGTGGTGGATATCGGTAAGACACGCCGAAGAATGATTCTTTGATAAGTTTCCGGCAAGTTCGGAGCATATTGTTACAAGCCGGATATGGCCAAACAGTGCTTCGTATTGTTATTACACCTGCTTGGTAAATAAATTATTTAATAATGTTCGCCTATTCTTTTTACCCCAATGGATGTTCTGCGAGTGTGTTTATGTAATAGGTACGTTTTATCACGCACGCCTTCTCCGATACACACTTTAGCAGACTTTGGTATTATAATAGGTCTGTAGTTTTTAAACTGTTAACAAATCTATTACGCAGCCCGCATCCATTGTTTAACGCACGCCGCCTAATTGTTTCGGTTTTGGATGGTATACCATGTAACGATGATGAGACTGATCGGTAATTAAATGGTTTAAATACGTGTTTGCTCGTGTAAATTTGCTATTCAGAAGGGTACGTGCGATCGTGGCGGTGATTTTGTAGGTATCTGATACTTGATTGTCGTATGCATTGGGTTGGCTCTTGGCTCCAACACTTGTTGAGTACCTAGTGGTTGGTTTGTAGAACCCGTGGTTGATACTCGATAACTGAGAGCGATTCGATGCGGAGAAATATCATGAAAAATGAAGAAGTTTTCGGTATTTTGAAGAGTGCTGGAGATTGTACTTTTAGCGCTGATTTGTGCGAGTTTTCATAATTATCAACTACCTAAACATTTTTATTCGTATTGAAACGGAAATAGGCAAACTAACAAATGAACAGAAAACTGATAGTGTGAAGAAGTGAAGTCTCAAATTATAACATTTTCGAACGGTAAAATTTAATTAAATCAAAATTTTGAAAATTTCAAAACTTTGAAAGTTGAAAGTTGAAACACAGTGTTGCTATTTATTCGTGCGTAAAAAATTTGTCAACTTTTTTTGCGTTTTTTACTTGCTACAAGGCACTGCAACTGCAACCGGCATTTTTTGGCGGTTACGGTTAGTATAGGTGGTTGTGAGCTTGTGACATTGTGTTGACAAAATAATGACGAACATATTAAGATTTTTGGAAAAATTATCATGAATTTTATCAAGTATAAATGATGATTTGCAATCCACCATACTCGTGTAAGTTGGGCGATTAAGAAAAATTTTCGGTCCTTTATAGTCTTTTGATAGAATGTTTTCCGCGAACATCATTATAGTAATGCGGTTCAACTTTCATCTCGTAGGTTGAAGTTGTGTTTCGATACTTTCCGTGTAAAATGTGAAATTGCTACTGCTCACCTGTTACATAGAATGTAAGTTAACGAATTATGTAGTATTATTTTCGGTTTTCTACCATTACTTGACCTACGTTATGGCTACGTTGAATCGCATTGCTAATCTGCTTTTGCTTTACGTACCTTACCCAACAATACAGATTATCAAATGATGAAAGTACGGACTACCTACGAAGAGTATACAAATTCATTAGGCGACGTAAGTCAACGAAGCATCTCTAATTTGAAGATACGAAACGAAATGAGTAATAGGTACGTTTTCATTTCCTTCGCACATGTCGACTGTACTCAACACTGTACCTTAGGTACGTACGATTAGATGAGCATATGAGTGTAATTTCACCTCTACATACAAGTACGTAGATATACTCGTTTTGCGTCGAAATTTTTCGTATCTTAACTTTGGCCGAGGCATAACGTACCTAAACGTCGTAAGCAAGGTTATCGTAGGAACATTTCTGCAGAATTATTTTCAGTCGACGATCGACCTTGATAGCGAAGAAAAATCTCCGAACAATAATTGAAAAAAAACTGGTATATTTAAAAAGTTGAACGTACAGCTGCCTTTATGCATCGGAAGATGGCTCGATTATGGGTGCGGGTACTTGATACCATCCACGCGACCGAATCGCTGTTCCAATCAAAACACCTGCTTGGATAACATTGTCTACCAATAAGTAAACTGTATCGTTCGGCGTTCGTTTCTCGTAAGAGCGCATTTTTTTCGAAGAAATTTCACAAAAAAAAAAAAATTATATTGTGGGATGTTTTCGGTAAACCGTGCCTAATTTTTTGTACACTCTGTAAACGCCTCTCCATTAATCATCGCCATTTAAACGCGAAGCGTTCTTAATTAAAACGGAGGTTTTTCTTTCCAGCTACGATGTATAACAGTATAAAGGTTAAAAAGAAGTCACTCGCAGCAGTCTGTTTCTATACGAAGCACCAAAGGTACAAAAAAGGCCACAAAAACACTTAAGCAGATGATGTGTATATTGCTGTAGATACCAGTGTACAGACGTGCAACCCTTTTTTTCTTTACTGTAAAAAGTAACGTGTGGTTTCCTCGCTTTTTTTTTAGCGTACTCCGCCTTAATTTATGATATATTTTTTTCGAGGTACCTACTATCTAAAAATAAATTATTTGTTTGTGGTAAATATTACGTGGAAAATTGAAGGAGGGTTTGGTTTGCAATAATTCTTGTATTTTGCAATCTACGTTCACGTTATGTCATTGTTTGATATATTGTTCACCTTTTTATTGCGTTCGGCGTGGTTGTGGTAGGTTTATTAGTTTAGTTTGATGTTTGATTAAAATGTTGCGAATTGTTTCAGGTTTCGGTTTCTATTTTCGATTAATTGGTGAAGAGAACATCTAGTTGGCGAACAGTCGACGTACGTATTTATTCGAAATCTACCTACTTTGATATCTACAGGTACTAGATACAATTAAAGGGTCCAGGGAAAGAACCGAGTAAGTCCAAAATTTTTCGAACTCGAGATTTTGGTATTTTTGGATAGTACTCTACAAGACAAATCCAAAAATACCAAAATCTCGATGTCGAAAAATTTTGGACTTACTCGGTTCTTTCCGTGGACCCTTCACTTACAAAAGTAGGTAATCAGTGAAAAAAATGAAAAACTAATTTAGTACCTATTTTATTTGGCTAATTTGATGATTTTTTTTCAGAGGATGTAACGTCATTAGGCAATTTGGTGTATTGAAATACTCCCGGTTACATCTGGCTTCATCTTGCACCTTGCCATTCCGGTGATATTTGTACGTACGACAACCGGCGGATAACCTATTCGGATTACTTCCTTCATAATTCAACACGTGTTTTGAGACGGTTTCGAGTATACTTGAGCGGGTAAATACAGATTTTTGGGAATCACTCGCTGCAGAGTAACAAACCTCCCCAAATCGGCGGTGGTTAACGTGGAAACGGGTGCAGATTCCGGACGTGTACTATACTATGTACGTACTCTTCACGTTCGGAAATACGATCCTCGATAGTTGAATTATTCAATGAAAAATATCATACGAGAGTATTCACGTCTTTGAAAATGTAAGCCTGCTTCCTTTTAATTTATTCGCCGGCAGGTAGTTGAACGTTTTTTAATGAACAACGCGCCAGATTTCATTCACGCATTTATTTCAATAAACTACGTATTAATTTCCCGCAGTGCCTCAGGCTACAACTTATGAGCTTGGTGAAATTTGACAAAAAAAAAAAAAACTGTATCGAGGAGGATACATCGAGATCTAAATTTTATCTCCAAACCCTTCATGTAGCTATACAGTTTCCATATCAGGTACAGTACCGCACTATCGTATGCATATCCGGTAAGATAAAAAAAATGCTACCTCCAGGTGTGTGAATTTCATTGTAATAAAAATAGTACACGTTTTACAGGTTTTCCTCTAGTGTGCGTCTATCAAACATCGAACTAGAAAGGAAGAAGGCGTACGATAAGGAAATCTCATTCAGGATGCGCACTGTGGTCGTGCTTGTAAACACACGTGCACGAGACACGTGCAATTTTCAAGAGGAAAAACCACCAAAGGGTATTTTTTTGAGATTTGGTTTTCATGAAGCTGTATCTAGATACGTAACGCAGCCTCCAGCATGCACAATGATACTGTATGTCTCTCTGTTAACAGATGTCCCGGATAATTTCGACCGGCTTATTCCATATTCCGGAAGTAAGTGTCCGCGTTAGTTATGAAATAAGACGTGTACTTGGCGCCTCAGATGGCGAAAACATCTGGAATTTCAATGAAACGAATCGCACCTACGGCCGTTTAATTCTTGCGTCCCGTCGCATCTTCTTACTCTTTAATTTACGTAGGTACGTGTATGACCGAACAGTGAACTACATAGTTGTCAGTGTTGGCATAATAGACGAGTGCGTGATGATGGTGACATTGATGACTAAGGCTATTTGCATATATTTTTGATGTGGACCAATTACTCCCGCTTGAAAGCTAACTGCTGAAGAAATATGTAACGAATCGCGAAAAATTTGAATGAAACAACAGAAGAATGACTTTTGGAGAATTCGATATTTTTTTTTCAAAAATTATTTTCCAATTTTTTTCAGTGATGATAATTTTTCCTATTTTTCAATAGGTAACAACAACAACAACAACTTACTACTAAAAAAATGGTTTTCAATATTTTTCAAAAAATAATTTCTGAATTTGAAAAAAATTCTTATTTTTTTCAATAAAATAATTTTTAATCTAAAAATTTTTTGATTTTTTTTTACGTTTTTGAATCGACAGTTTTTTTTTTTCAGGAATAATTTTTAAATTACCTATAAAAATTTGTTTAAAAAATAGTTTTCAAAGATGAAAAAAAAAATGTTGATAATTAAAATATTTTCAGTTTTTCTAAAAATGGTACTTAATTCTTTCTCCGTTGGATGGAAAGGGGAGAAAAATTTTAGATGCTAAATAAATTTCGCAAAGGCAAAAATTTTGGGAAAATCGTATTTTTATTAGTTGTTTCTATCTTTACGGAGAAGTCCCAATATTCTGAATTATTATCACGGCGAGAGAAAAAAAAACTTGCAGAAGTAAGGTGTGCCTGGGCACATTCAGCGGTGGCGAAGATCCATTTTCAAAATCTCCTACTGAAGAACAAGAACGCCAACTCAGACTCGGGCCGAGCCGAAGCTCCAAATTTCCAAACGCAATCAATACCATCAATTGAAGAACTTTCTCGTACAGTTTGACGCCCTTCAATGAGCAAAGAAAAAACCTGCGTTTAGCGCAACAACAGACACGGCCGGTTGAATTCTCATTACGACGACGATCATTGCAAAGAGACGAAGACGACGTGCTGAGCTGAAATTTCGTACACACGCGTATACGCGGTAGCTGTTTTCAAAGACGACCAAACTATAAGGTTATATCTGGGTAAGCACGATAGTGGAAGACAGGCGGATGTACCCGTAAGCCTCCCTATTCGTTAATAATGTCCGGAAATCGCGATCTTATCCGTACGTTGCGAGGTTTAAGTATCCACTGTTGGATCGCAATATACACGACATGCACAGGAAAGAAGCCTTTGTGCTTCGGTGCTTTTTTTTATGGTACACGACGCGGTGCTCTGTACGAAATAGCGAAGCAAGATATTGTCGTTCGAACCCTGTCGAGTTGTTGGGTTCTGCTGGTTCTCTATTCCTCTCCTTCTCCGTTTCAAGGTTATTCGTACGGATAAAAAATATTCTCTAGGATCGGTTCGTGAGGATTTGAAAAATATTTTGGTACTTTATTGCAGAGCTTGGTTTTGATCAGGTTTAGTCGTGATAAGTTCGAAGAAGTTGATCGAAGCTGGGCAGAGAAGAAGAGAATCGATACTTGGAGCTCGAAAATTGATCAAAAATGAGCTCAAATGTTTGAATCGACATTTTCAGACGGTTCAGTCACACCATCCTACAACTCGTGTTGCAAAAAACCCATCACGAACCGATTTCCAGACCATTGGGGCATCGAAAGACTCACGCAATCTACAATGTCGCCGACGACGAGAGAATTTGCCTGACAATGCAAACGAAACCGAACCCATCTCGGGGATACAACCGGTTCGAACACCTTGACCTATCCAATGCGCGACGTGAATATCGCAAATATCGTCCTCTCACACAATAGAGCACTTGGCTGACTTCTAGTCTATGAAAAAAAAGGCACACGCAGACGTTTTGTTGACACAAGAGAAGAAGAGAAAAAAAAAACAGAATACAATCGAAGCATATACCACCCACTCCCCTAAATGAATCCGACTTCCTTATTTTCTACTTCCTAGTTTGGTATGTATTTGAAACACACTCGTGAGAATGTAACTAACCATCGAGATTGTTTTACATTTGAAAAAAAACAACCCTCCCAAGTTCGAAGAATACGCCGCCGACCGACCTACATATCGCGACTAAAATGCATATAGTCGCATCATTAATCTTACTCCCCGGTTGGAATTTCCAGGCAGAAATTCTACAAACTCGCTCATAATAATAAGGAATGGACGTTCGAGAGCGACGTTGCGCAATAGAATACGCGTTACGTGTGACAAAAGAAGCAAACAATAAAAGATAGTCGAATAAAAGACCCGAGAGTCGATTGTCAAACATCACAGACGTTGCACTTTTACTCTGTGTCGCCGGCCTTTTGTTCCATCACCAACGGGCTAGAATCATTTACCTGGAGATGAGTCGAACATGGACCAAAAAAAAAAACACGACCAAAGTATTTTTTTGTTCAATCTTATTCCAGCTACCTAAAAAATTTAGAGCTATTTGTAGACCGAAAGAAAAAAACATACTACGGTAGCTACGAGTACATTGCAAAGAACAGCAGCATTTGTTAGGAGATCGGTATTCGATGGTTTTTTTCTAACGTGAGAAATATTCGTCTAAATGGTCATTGTAACCAGCTCCTAATACCGATTCAATGTCAAATATTTCCAAAATCTTGGAACGTTCGCGTCACGTAAATTTTCTCCTCTTACCATATTTAATTGTTCGATCATTCCGGTTCGAACCAGTCGCCGAGTTAATGTACGTACATTATACGACGGTGGTTTAATCGAATTCAAATCTCGATAGGTAATTTTTACTCTTGTTCGTTTCAATGTACCATCATTTTTTTAGGTACATGTATGAAAACGAATAGCGCCGATGGAGAAAATTCTTCGATTGTTCGAGTTTCACATTCAGCGTAATTCCCGTCTTATTGCATGGCTTAACTATCTATACAATGTTTCGCATGTAGTACCACTTGGAATGAGCAAATCGCCAAGATATACCGGCGTCCAGTCGGATTAGCTGTATCATATTCGAGACTTAGGAGAAAGGAAATTCACCATCGAGTTTATTAATTGCACCTTCCAAGTACAGATTAACTGAAAATTATTGGCCATCGGTGAGTCATTTGAACGGCTGTCTTGGGTTTGGTCTTATCTAGCCTATGCAAAATTAACATTTTCTAATGCAAAAATACTCGTTACTGGTGGATTTATAAATATTCATTCATTACGAGTACGTACGTGTCAAGGACTGGGGATACCAAAAATGCAGTTTATTTTTAGATTTTTTCAAAACTACTGATTACATACTGATACAAAATTTATTAGTTCAAAAAAATTTTGAACGAAAATGGGGAAATTCATGTTTTTGCTCAAGTAAAATGTGTGTTTAACAAAAATAATGTTTCTAAGTATTATAAATTAAAATAAAAATTTCTGAAAAAAAATTATTTCTCCCAGTTTGGTATTATTTTTAAAAATAGTATAAAATTGAAAAAAAGTTATTTGAAAAGTTATGTAAAATAAAATCAACTTTAAAAAGTTGAGAAATTTTGAAAAATTGACGGATTTTGAAAATTTGAAAAATTTTGAGAGATGGTGAATTTTGAAGGATTGACGAACTTTAAATAATTGGCGAATTCTGAAAAATTGATGAATTTTAAATAATTGATGACTTTAAAAAGTTGACGAATTTTGAAAAATTGACGAATTTTGAGAAATTGCGAATTTTGAAAAGTGGGTGAATTAAATGGACGATTTCATGAAATTGAAAAATTTTGTAAAAAATTACCAATTTTGTAAAATGACAGATTTTTTTTAAATGGCAGATGACGGGTTTTAAAAAGTTGACAAAATTTCATATAAGTGACAGATTTGTCAAAATTGAGAAATTTCGTGAAATTGAAAGATTTTTTCGAAATTGACAAATTTTGTATAGTCGGTGCGGTTAGCTCAGGAATACTTCACTTTTTGAACACTAGTTGAAATGTGGTTTTTATTTTAGTATGACCCATAAGGAAATTTTGGAGATGTGGACCCATAAAAAATTTCCCTTAGGGG
>FIZT01028506.1:0-11743 GCA_900065295.1 Paracoccus marginatus | reverse complement strand
GGGTCGCATTTTCGCGACTTTGGGAATTTATTTCTCGGCCCACAATGATCGTATCGCGCTCGGAGAGGTGTCAAAATTTTTTTCTCGAGCAGGACTACAACATATATTTTTTTGAAAAAATTGATATGAACCCTATTTGGCATATTTTTATCTAAGTCCAAAAATCGATTTTCAAAAATTCGCCAAAAATCAGGGGGTGCAGCTTAGCACTTGAAATTTTGGTTCTGGGGTTCTTTTTACATGCTCTATCGATTTGTTTTGGTTTGGGGTAAACATTTTTTTCCGGGTTCGGGTACTTCCCTTGTTAGTATAATGAGCTACAATCATGAATCTGATGTTCCTTGTTTATTTTAGGAATGAAGAAATGCCATGTAGAAGTAGAAACATTGGTTGAAAATGAATGATGCGAGGCTAACAAAATGTCAAATTTAAAGCGATCAACTGTAGTATTGATTCTCTTTGTGTGAACGAAATGTCAGTGTTATTCATACACTTCTCTATAGTGTTTTGCAATACAGAGGTGCCTACATACGAAAAAAATGCGTAAAAAGGGCGAAAAGATTATGATGAAACGGCAAAATCCATTAATTCGCGGGTGCATTGTAACCATAAGTAATTCATGAAGGGCATATCCTGTTAAGGATGATGGTTTGGCCTTGCAAACTCATTCTAGAAAGTCGAAAAAACGAAATCATCAGACAACATTTCTTGGGCAATTTTTTGCTGAGTTATGGCGTTTTAAAAAATCATTGGGTAACGCCCATGGAATTTTTTTTCAGAAAATGTGTCATTTGTCCATAAATACTTATATTATGAAAATTTTAAAAAATTTGGAGTGGTGGGGCGTTGTCAAAAAAAATGAAAACTGACCGCTTGTCGTATTCAGCGCCCGTACAGTTACGATACATTCTCCACGGCGCTGTCGTGGGAATTAAAGCGTTCACGGGCCCATGCTTTTTCCACATTTGTAAAAAATACGAAAAGCATAAAAATCCTTTGGTTTTGTTCAAACTCCAGTAAGAGGTTATTGATGAGCTGAGAGTGCCCCCCCCCCCTCGAAAAAGTCGAGTTCCCTGCGACTCCGGGGAGCTGGGGCTTTTTCAAGGACCGTCCTGCGCTTTGAAAAGTCATCGCTCCATGCAGTCGTAGGCCAGCAGAATTTTTTTTTGAGGCATTCTGAATTCATCAGTAATGTTTTTCCTGGGCTTGAATGAAATCAAAGCATTTTTATGTTTTTTTTTTTGCTTCTTTTATTTTTTTTTGATTGTGTTCTAGCTCCACCACTTGATAATTATTGAAATTTTTTCGAAGTATTTATGAGCGAGTAAGACGTTTTCTGAGAAAAAAATTCATTGCCGAGTAGTAGGCAAAAATAGCCTTGCATTTCTACTTGCGGAATTCATGGATTAATATACTCGATTACCAGTTGATGGTTTTATTTTAAGATGACGTACAAAACTCACGATGACTTCATTATCACCCCAAAAATAGACGAATGTTCCAATTATAAATATTAATTGATAACTTTGCCAAAAAGGCACTTAGACATATAGGTCACCTGTAAGATTAAATAGACTTGAGAAAAAAATAAGATTAATCGATTTGCATTGGTTAATATACGTAAATACCGCGAATCTGCTACTGTAAAATCAGTTCAACAAGGATCACAATTTCCGCGATCTATCATCTTATGTCGTGTGTCGAAAAACGTGCTCGTGATGGTATACCACGAGAGTGGTCGTATTGATCGTTGTAATTTTAAATGAAAAGAAGTGTTTCGCGTTACCTTTTTTAATTTTGAACTTATTATTCTCTCTGCTCGAGTGAAATGTGCACATCCTAGTTGTTATGACCTTTTTTTCAAAATGGTGGCTCAAAGTTTTGATAACGTCGTGTCATAACTCGACAGAAAATTGCCCCCCCCCCTCAAAAAAATTGTCCACTTCTTCCTATGTTTAGGATCAATGTAAAAAAAACTCAAAATTTTCATCTACTTATGAGAAAATATGAAAAAATTGAGGAAAATACACATTTTGGTCTCCCCCCCCCCCCCCCAATACTTTTTCTAGAGGTTCGAACAGGCCTGCTTGCCCGCCATATGTGAGGTCCATTTCCCCAGCCCCCCCCCCCAAATACTTTTTCTAGAGGTTCGAAATTTTTTCCCGTCGTGGTTGACCTTCCGGTACGGTGTATGGCCGTCGAAGTCTAGTTGGTTTCCAAGGCCCAACCACCATCCTTAACCGGCTAGAGTTTCATTTGAATTTTTTCTCATGCCCTTTTTGTTTATTATTTTTTTTTAAAAATAATTTTCAAATATTTCCTATCTCAGTTTTTTGGAATAATTTTCAAATCGACCGAGTCTTCGAGTTGACTTTCGATTCAATCAATCTCAACCTAAACGTACGAGTACTTCATCAATCGTCACTGCGAGGCAATAGGTCTGGTTTATACTTTTTCTGGCTTTTATGAATCCACTATCGCAGGCACAACGTGACATCTCTTTCTCTCTCCAACCAATCTGTATGTACCCAGCGTTTGACGTACGCGAGTGAAACAACACAGATGGGATGGGATGGAGAGTCAATTCTCTTACGCAGAAAAATATGTATACAGAAAATCATTGTATTCGACCGATGCGATATTGTTTACGAGTAAAATCCATGCACCTACAGCTACACTTCGCCCGTCATAAATCTTTCGCTATGAATCATACTTTTTCAAGATCGTCATTCGCTGCGACGCACCATCATCGTATTTACGTACTTACATCGACGAGTCTGTTTACCTGTGTATGTTACGTATCATGCATAGAAGGAACAGAACAATCGGCTGAAATTCGTCCTAGATTCAATGCGTATCGTGATTTTATGCCGGCCGGTTACAATTTCAGTGTATTTCGCAACTTGCACGTATAGACTAAAGACTTGGAGTGGTTCGTTCGTCGATACGATGAGATTATTCGGTGATGCTGTTGATGCAGTACATTTTGGGAGATTGGATGGCTCAAATATTCGGCAGGTAAAAAGATTCGATTTTTTTCGCATCCCTCGATCTCAATCTATTGTACATGGAAGTGGTGTATCAAGTATGAGAAATGGATGAATTTCATAATTTGTATGATCATCATCTTGAAACAGTGTTCGATTAGGGTGACATTATTTCAGTTTGGCTCAACTCGTCTCTAAAGGCGGTTCGCAGTGTTCGGTTACGTCCTTCAACGAGTCTGTTAGGACACTATAAAAATTACTAAATCGCGAGAACGCTTTTATATTTTAATGTTTTCTTCGAATTTCTCGCGAACGTCACCATCTGGTGTTTAGCTTACTTTCGGCTCATTTGAAACGACGTCAAATCGCCTACCCGAAACGAAGAAACGTTTTACAAAACATCACGTTTCAAATGCATTAGGCCACTTCAAGGGTATGAAAGAAGTGAAAAAAATTTTCGCATTCCTCTGCTTTCTCGTTTTACTTCTACATGCCGTAGTCGTAAAATTCCGAACCGGTCCGAAACTCCCCCAAAAAAATTATTAGAAATAGGATAAAAGCCAAAGAGTATACTGTCACTTTTGGTCATAAATCAATTAGCATCGAATACAGTCGGGTTTCCGCTTTCGCCGTGTTTCAGGGACATTTTTTACCAAGTGTGTACGTTGCGCAGGCCGACGTTAGTTTTTATGTTACCACGCCACAAACCAGTTTTCGTTGTTCAGTGAGCTCCCTTTTCCTTGATTCTTTTTTACAATGTTGTTCGCGGGCCGCGCGAGTTCGAAATGTTCGAATAAATTTGGTCGTGGATGGCCTGGATTGGACGCTGAGGTTATGCTCGTTCAGTTCACCTGTTCCTTCCTTCGAGAGATGTTCGGATGGATGCTCGTCTAACGGTTTGCATGTCGCGAGTGTTGTAGAGTGTTTCGATTAAATATGTATGACTGCATTTCCAAGGGTGTAATTTACTTATGTACCTTACTGTACCAGCGATTGATTATGTACTCGTATACGATATAAACAGAAATGTGGTCGAGGTGAGTTCGTATCTATGTAGAATTGTGGATTAGCGACGCGTCGCGTCCCTTATAGTTAAAAGGAGAAGTGCTAAAAACGACCTCGAGTAGGTCTAGCTAGGTGGCGAAAGGTGAGAATTTAAAGGTGCGAAATGGCTTGTGATTAGGATTTCATGAATGACAATAACCGATTATCGTCCAGACTAATACGCAGACGGTAATTATTGTTTTGGTAAATGGGTATGGCTTGCTAGGTCCTTTTGTTCCTTTTGTTCAGGCTTCTGCGAACAGGTTAATTGATTGGTTATCGCCGTCGCGGCGATAATTTTCAGTTTCGTTGTGAAAATAATGAGCTACAAAAATACTTTTTTAAAAATTTCATTCGACGTTTTAATTTTTGTTGAAAAGGTTTGAAAAAAAATTGTAAAGTGAAAAATGAACTTTTTAAATTTTTTGTGCAACTGCTCAAGATGATTTTTTTACCATTTTAGATAAAATATATGTTATTCTAATGAATTGAATTTTAAAGAAAAATAATATAAAAAATTAATTCCTTTGAATGAAAAAAAATTGAGAAAAATGCTAAACCAAAATTGTTGCTGGAAAAAAAAACTGTAAAACTCTAAATCTTTTGGGAACCCTTGAAGACCGGTTTCATCTTCCAAATCCTGACCCACCCTCTAGTGTGCGTTATGTTATTACGTTCAAACTCGTTCGATTATGCTATCATTATTATATTAGGGACGCCAAATGTTACAACATATCGCTATACAACCTTATTCCTTATTTCTTTCAACAATTTGATCAAGATCGCGGTTCGAGTACTAAAACGACTTATGCCAAGTTGAATACGAACAAAACGTTTTTATCTGCCATTTGGTTCTGGACATTGAATTTTAGTGTACGGTCCGATGAGGTTCACATGACTGATGTATGCTTGACCGATGCGACGTACCTACGTAAAAAAAGCACTTGGGTGGTAAATGAGTTATCAGCTAGAGTGGACTATAGTTTCGTAGTTTGATGTTTGAATATTTGAATTTGTGAGAGCCAATAATGTGAAACTTTGATCTTTGTTTTGACGACATTATTTGGTTTTGAAATTCGTTGCCTATGCAATTGTGATTTTAACGTTATCGGCGTTCGTTATTTACTGATCGAATTGATACAAGGATTAGGCCGATCGGTCAAGCTTGAATGAGATAAGGCTGACAATGAGGTGTCATTATTGTCGGCTTCATTACACTCGTATAACAGGATGTCTAATGGGCCTGGTGAGTCAAGTTTTTGACTAATTTACTCTAAAAGTCGAGCTTTTTTTCAGAATTTGAGAAAAATTTCCATTCGCAAAAACGTTTTATAAAAAATAAGAGAAAAAAAACAAAATACCATTTTTCAAGCCAAAATTGCAAATAAAAGAAAACTCAAAATTTTCTCTATCGTTTCGCTCGGGTCATATTATGTATTATGCTACGTATTGGGGAGGGGGCTAAAAAGTCTTGTAAAAAGTTCAAGCTAAGTCAAGCTTTTTGTTCAACAAATTCTGTTTGGACTGGGACACCTTCTGTATTCAGCTTTAATCGTCTTCAAGAAATGAAATCAAAATTAGTGGTCGGTGATCGATTTTTATAGATTTCAAATTCGGGAATCGGTAAGTTGATTATTGAAAAAAAAAAAAAAAAAGGAATTTCACTTTGAAGGTTTTTTTTTTAAATTCGGGAAAGCAGGATGGCTAACAAACACTTAAATCTTCCAGTATTCTTCCTGACTTCGATGATGTTCTCTAATTTCTTAGATATCGATTTTCTCTTTTCTGAAAAATTCGACAATCGATCAGTCGATTCGATTGTAAAAATCTAAAATTGACTTGAAAGTATTGATTTGAAGATGTTATTTAAGAAATTCTAAAAAATCGGTTCGATTTTTTCGCCCATTAACTGAAAATTAATGTGTTCGAAGAGCCGATGATGCAATTCAAAAAAAAAATTACTCCAGTTTGACCATCGAGTTTGACTTATTTTCATGTAGGTAGAACTGTGCATGATATTGATATCTCTCATTCTTGCGTCATTCTTCATACAATTTTGAATTGATTGCCCTAGCATGGCTGATGGTTACTTCGTCACCTCTCTGTTCTCGTTAAAGCTCCTTTCGAGTTATGTACTGAACTATCCAATGAGCCAGGAGCCACAGACACACTTTACTTACGCAGCGCTGTTCCTAACGAGTTTCTTACTGTATTAAAAATTTTTATACCTTTGTATCCTGTTAACGAGTACCGAGAAAAATGATTTTATTAAAGCAGTTTTTAATTCGTCGTATTTTGCGTCCTGGCTTCGGGTTGTTGGAAAGCAAACTGTCCAACTCTCGCTTATTTTTCGTCAACATGGGCATCACTTTGCCTAGTACCCATAATGGGCCTCCATGCTGCTGGTGGTCTGGCACGGCGTCCTTCTTGGAATTATGGACCGCAAGCCCCACCCGTCTCTGTATGAAGTATATTCCGTGCAGTCTGCATTCCATCGTCGCGTCGACTGCGACGACATTCCATCGTCAAGGCGACGAACGAAGAAATGAATGGTGGAGGGGATGGACTGTGGGGGAGTAGAGATGAAGAGTATAAATACGCGAGTGAGCGTTTCGTGGAGGTCAGTTGTTGTTGTAGTCTACTCTTAGCTACACTTCTGCATGGGTGTACTGTCTACCTCTGCGCGTTCTTACTTGTATAATAATTGCTTAGTAGAGGTGTTCTTGTGTCAAGCTTAACTTCTTTAAATACAGTTTGGTAAGTACAGAACAGGTAATTTTCGTAATTTTTATTCGCATAAATGGATGCACCTGCGTCCTGCACGTCTTCATCATTCTCGTATCATATCGTAATGAATCTAATCCAATCATCGGCGAAGCAATTACCAAAAAATATGCGATCAAATGATGTTATTTTTTCAGTCGTATTTTGGTTGTAAGCTTTGGCCTTTGACCTCGTATTGCGTAAGAATTATTATCGCTTTCGGTGTTAATTGCCTTTTCATTCAGTCTTTCTGTACGAAATTAATCGCTAGCAAAAATATTTCAACGATTACGCTATTATGTATGCATTGATGTCGTTCATTATTTGAATTTTAAATCATTGAATCAGATATTCGTTATCTGATAAATGAGCCTTTATTTTAATTCAGAATTAGTATCGTAATCAGCGTTTTAGGTTCATTCACATTTTTTTCTTCCGAGTAGGTAAGTGAGAGAAAGATATAGAAAGAATAGACATTTTAGGATTCTCGATTGTCAGTCGTATTTGAAGTTTTACTCTGAAGTGAACACTGTTACTTTTCATGTCATATCGTGGATTCCTTGATAATTTGATTTTTGTATGTATCTATGTTAGTATTGAAGGCAGTTCTTTGTGTTTTATTTGTGATCGATTGCGGTATAATTATAAAGCAGTGTGTGGATTTTGTGGAATATTTTGGGTATGAAAATGTCGTTCTTCGTCATTATTGGGAGCTTGGCGAAAAAAAAAAAAATGTTGTGAAACTTTTGATTTGAATTTTAGGATCAGGTCTATAATTACTTTAGCCTGTTTGATGGGAAGAACCTTATAACTGGTTGGGGATGGTGATATGATCTCCGAAACCGACTTTCAACCGTTCCTACCTCAAAAGGTCAACTATGGCGAGGAAAAATTTTGGACCTCTGGCGCTAATTTTTTTTTTTTTTTTTTAATTTTTGGAGACATGGACAAAAATGTGATGTTTCTCAGGACCAGTTCATTAATGTTTGATTGATCGATTTACATTTTAAGTTTGGCAAACCAATGGATTTTCAGGCAGACTTTCGATTTTGATTAGATCGACCAATTTTTCGATTAAGATATTACCTATTCGATTAATTTTTCGATTCAGGTTAATAAATCGGTTTTTCGACGAGTTCTTCAAATTATGATTGATCAACAATCTTGAAATTTGATAAATCGATCGATTGTTCCGCCAGCTTTAAGCTTTCGTGGTAAATGAACTGATTATGATTTTTCGATATCGAAAGCTTGATAGTTTTTTGATTTATCGATCAATTTTTCATTTGATTCCGTAATTTTGATCGATCGATTTTTCTATTTCCACAAATCGACCAATTTTCGATTGTTTTCTCTTGTTATAAGTTGATTAGATTTCATTCTTCTATTTTGACGAATCTGTATCGATGTTAGGTATTTCGATTTTGATTAATTGTATTAATTGATTTTCGACCTGATCTTCGCTGTTGATTCGTGGTATTTTTTTAAATCGATCGATTTTTCGATTTTGTCGATGTTATTGGTACAATCTTCTTCGAATAATTCTTCACGATTGCGTAAATGTTTCTAATTTAATTTTCGACGATTCGAGTTCAAGTGATTTTTTCATTTCCCATCTCTCATTTTTCGCTGTCAATTTTCTCCAGGATGAAAAAAAACTAGGTAATCTGATTTGCATTATCAAATTTAAATCATCGCTTAAGCTGCATTTTATCCTTATATTCTTCAACTGAAAAATAATATGTTCTTGGAATTTCAACCAAGCATGATTTTTTTATCGTTCGATTAATTTCGTATGTCGGTCGACTTTATCGCTAAAAAATGCAGGCTTAATTTACAGCCTTGTATTTTAATTACAAGATTTTTCGTAATCAGCAGTAACGCACCACGCACGTGTGCAGGATTCAATTCAGAAGGTCTCATTCGCAAACATACGAACATCCGTTCAAGTTTTTTTTTTTTTTTTTTTTTTTTTAAAACCCAAAAAAATTTTTTTTTTTTTTTTTTTTTTTTTTTTTGAAAACTCGACAATAATCTTTTTCTACCGCATCAGCTCGAGATTCCTAGAAGCAAACGCGTTTCGTTGTGAGGTTGAGCCCGTTATGGGAAAAAAAGTAAGGTAAGGTGAACAGAAAATGCAGCTTGGGTTAACGTTTTTTTTTTTTTTTTGCAAAAAATTTTATTCTATGTACAATGTCGAGCTGAACTGGTCAGCGGTTGCTAAACTGCTAATTGGCCACCTCAGTCTCGTAGTTCTTCATTAAATGCAAAATTTGAAAGAATCAATTTAGGACTGCTTAAAAATAATTCATCTTCTGCGAGCCTATCGATGCGAATACTCGAGTTCTACCAGGGTACCTGTCAAGTTTATGATAGAGTAATTAACAATGTCATTTGGCACGTTTACAGTTTGCACCGAGCGAGACAACTACGGTACATTTTTTTCCGTTCCTCTTTCCGCTCTGTATGCATATTTTCTAGCGTAATTTTCCTTGGAATTTTCAGAAGAGAATACCATCGCATCGCAGGGTTCGATTAGAACACGCTTACGTTTGATTATTATTTTTCTTTTCATTCAACATTGTATACGACGATGACTCGAGTACCTACTGATTTCCCGTCGTTTAAAATTTATTTACAAAATAGGTAAGCGTTCGACAATTAGGTAACGTGTGATGCTTGGAAATAGCTTATTATTTATGTACCTATAGTGTCGCGTCGCGTCGTCGGTTCATAAATTGGAATTGAAAAGTGCATGATGTGTTTTGTCTATACATGTGGATATTTTCGTCCCGTTGAATTTAAATCGAATTGAACATAAACATAGCTGAAGTAAATTAAATTTGTTATCTAATTATTCAACTTGCTCGTTAGTTGATCGCATTATTCCTCGTCAACTTTCGGTAGTGTTTTATATGTATTTAGGCTCACACCTAGACAAAAGATTAAAATTCGGCGTAATACTACTAGTGCAGCTGGCGAAGAATATGGAGATTTTTTGAAAAGAAAAAATTACTCGTGTGTTTATCGTTACGGTTTCAAGATATCATATTGATCATTTATGCGTCTCGTCGTCGGCGTCGGTGTAAATTTATATGTTTACCTTTCGCTCGAATTGAATGTGTATTGAGAACAGATTTTTTTCGCGAGGTGCTGATGAATGATGAATTGCCTAGAATTGAAATATAGGGAGTGTGTAGAAGTAGGTCGTGAAATCGCGTAACATATATAGTGGTAAGGTATACCTAGATAAATAAAATCTAGGTCGCAAATTTTGTTAAAAATTGCAGTGATAAAGGAGATTTTTGATTACCTATAACCGTAATTTTGAATTGATCGCTAATCGAAGCGTAGTACGGGTGTTTATCAGAAAGGCCATCTTATGAATGATCGTGAATTTTTTTCACCTTGAGTGTGTTCGTGATAAGAGGAAAATTTGGATCGAACTGAAGGTTGTGGCTACGAATTTTGTGAGTTTGAAGTCGCTCGAAGGACGAGAAAAAATTTTAATACGTCGAACAGGCTTATCGACTCATAAAAATAGTACATATGTGCATTTCTGTACGTATAGTAGGTATGTTGGCGAATTACAAAGCTATGGTATGATAAGATGGGCTAATTAACCTTCGATCGAATTGATAAAAATACGCATTTTTCTCTATTATTTTTCGCAATGAGCCTCGTTAATTTTATGCCGGGTTAGTGACCTTTTTATCACATGTTTCGATCTCATAGTACGTAATTTCACTGATTTTTTATGAAACTTGGCTCGTTTATTGTCAAGTTTTGTGGAAAAAAATTGATGAATACTTTCCAAAACTTCTTTCCACTCGTATTTTGACTTTCTCGCTTCTTTGGCTCTCGAGATAACCTAAGAAACTAAACACAATGAAATTTGCTTTTTTAAAACCGGTTCGCCACTTGGAAACCATTTGTCGATAATTGTTTTAAAAATTGATGTCACCAAAAAATTTGCTGGACGAAATTTGAAGAGCTTGACAAATTAAATATTTTCTGTATCTTGTAATTTTTGAACCAGTTCAATAGTTTTTGAGATATTAACCGGTTTCGAACACTAATCCTCTTTGAAACTTTCATTTCTAGAATATTATGATGTCCCTAGGATTCCTGTTGGGAAACTGGAATTTTTGAATTGGTTCAAAAAGTATAAGATGGATCTTTATTTCTTGGGAAAATTTATCAACAACTACAACTAGTTCCTAAGCGTCAGCACTAAGCAGTGAACGGATTTCGAAAAAACGAACACATTTATTCACCTCAATGTGTACGCCCAAACCGGTTCCTTTCTTTCTGGATGAAAAACTGTTCATTGAAATTAGATCTTTTTATCATTAGAAATTACAAAGGCGTAAGATGTCACTTCCTGGCAACAATATTCAAAAAATTTCAGGGTGGTATTTAAGTTTTCGAAGGGTCCTCCGCTCGCTGAACACGATTTCGAGATTCCTTTTTTTAGTCGATGATGTTTACAATCAAAAATGTGAACTGAAGCTTTGAATCGTTCATTTTCGATAGTAAACATCATCGACCAAAAAAAAAACACAGGGTTATGTAATTTTCTCGTTTATTTACCTATACACCTTTTCGCAACCACTTGCCTGAAATTCTCAAAATTGAATTTTTACCCTAAGAATTTCAAGTTTTGGCGGGGAGCAAGGGTGAATATTGGTCGAATGGAAATTTCATTGCCAGATTCGGTTTCTGCTGGTCAAATTACTCTCATCTGGATACTTTTCACGACCATTTTGGAAAAACCTGAAAAATTTGATTTTTCAACCATTTTGTTTTTGAAAATGTAAGGGAAAATCGAATTTTTCGAATTTTGCCAAAATTATCGCGAAAAGTGTGGGGGGGGGGGGGGGGTAATTGGATCCGTAGAATCAGAATTTGGCATCAGGAATTTTTTTGATCAATCCCCCCCCCCCCCC
>FIZT01028495.1:0-24763 GCA_900065295.1 Paracoccus marginatus | reverse complement strand
TGAACCCTGACTCGCAAAAAGCAAAAAAATGATTTTTTGGGGGGAGGTGCCTCAAAAAAATGACTTGGAGGGGGAGGCTTGGGGAGGTTTTTGGATATGTGATAGAGTAGACCCTCTTCTACATAATAAATCAAAAAAACGTTTTGTACCTATTAGTTTGAGGTCAGGGAGTAATTCTACCAGACTACTAATCATATACAACCTAACGCTTTTGGTCATCAATTTTAAAAAATTGGTGTTTTCATACGAATAGGTAGATATATCTTTTTTTTTGCATTCAAATTTCAGAAACCCTGAAGGAAAAAATTAAAACAGCAAGCAAGTTATTCAGAAATTCCATTGAACTCAAGTAATAAGCCTAGTAGGAACAAAAAAATAATTTGGGATGTCCTCGACCACGTAAACGTACTCCACCAGAAAAGCTAGGGCAGGTACTTACCTCTGCCTAAAGCTATACCCGAAACGGTCGAGAGAAAAATCCTTTTTACCAAGAGGTGGCCGGGGAGGGGCTGAGGGGTACCAATTCAGAGATCTTACACAACATTCTTTGATCGTTCAGCAAACAAAAATGAAAACCAGAAAGAAAAACAATAAACTGAAAAACAGGGGTTCAGAATAGTACTCTTTCAATTTGGGATCAGTAAAAATCACTGAAAAAAGTCAGAATTGCATCACAGGGAAACCAGTGAAAAAATCAGTGAAATTTCGGCGAATTTTCATCGATTTACTTGGGCTGTAATTGTGACTTTCCCCTAAGTGATTTTCACCAATTTCAATTGAAAAAGTAAATGAGAACAGGGGGTAAAAAACGTACCTATAGCTGAAAAATTTGCAAAATTATCAAAATAGATGGGTACAAACAGTTTTCTGACCAAAATTTCATTTTTTCCACAATTCTCATTCTGATTCGCTCAAGTACTCCCTTAATTTGAATCAGTCAAAATATGACGATTGACTGATTGAAAGAGGCGAAACTGAGTCACTTGAAATCAGTGAAATTCTCCAGCTAAATCAGTAAAATTTCACCATCTATCAGTGAAAAATTATTACTGATTCGATTGGAGAATTTTTATTTTTGAATTAGAAATATTTCCATAACTACTGAATGAATCAGTGAAAATTTCGTATCAAATTTATCGAGTGTTTTAAGAAAGGTAAACTGTTCAACCAGCAACCCCCTCCTCCAGTTTCCTAATCTTCATAAGGGTAGTCTGCGCGATATAAAAAAAATTAATGACAATTCACCGAAATTTCGGTAATTTTTTCACTGATTTGCCTTTGGTGCAATTCTGACTTTTTCCTAGTGACTTTCCACTGGTTCTTAGTTCAAGCAACATCAACGCCGATGACATAGTTCGAGTGTCAGAAATATTGCATACTCATAATCCGTAAGGGGCCCGACATAAGTTTTTTTCCCAACGAATTTCACTCGCTAAATGGATGAATTTTAGGCTCGTAAAATGAGCGATAAAATTGCTTCATGGCATGTTGACGGATACTTTCTTCGTCTTTTCTCAACGTGGCGGAATTTTTTATAGGCATTTAAAAACAGATATGAAATAGACTAACCTCGTACGCATTTACTTGAAATTCTTCGCAATCGGCCATCGGGAGAATTTAATGTGATTTCGATATTTCCTACAGAACAAAATGGTAAAATGAAATTCATTAAATTTATTCATTTAGCCTAAATCAATCGGGTTGAAAATTTTTTCAAAATCTCATTTCCCATTTTCCAAATTCGATGAAAAAGAAAATCGTAAAATCACTCAAACACGAAATTAGTGTCAATAAGGGGGGAAAAAACATCAAGACGTTCGAAGGAATGGGTTAATCGACACGCCTAATTAAGCCAATCTTTTACGACATCGATCGATCAAAAATTCCACCAGTTAATTTAACACTTGATTAGATGCGGCAGCTTATACGACTGGTCACCCTAGCCCTGGGCGCGTGTGCGGTAAACACAGCAGTAAACACATAAAATGAAATAATATAGTGTCCCCGACGACGCGACGCAAACGCAGACTCATCTTTGGCCATTACAACAGGGGTGGTGATCTGTGATTGTGCACACATAAAGCGAATGTGAAAAAATGGTAATTACCGAAGTCACGACGACGACACGTCGTTTTGGTTGCGGCCGCCTATCCTATTCCTATATCTACGTATAGTTTATGAACGACTAGCGCAGATAAATCATTTCATCGTTATGCGTCGGGTTAATAAAATTGCTAATATCGTTTACATTGGCACGGGGTGGTAACTGGCGACTTGGCTGCCCCGTACATACGTACATAGTACATATAGCTTCGCCACCCTGCCGTATACAACCCAAAGTGTGACTTATGAAAAATGATATATTCCGTGTAGCTTTTATCCCCTTATTATTATTATTTTTTTTTTCGCCAATTCTGGGGTAGCGCGTGGGGCAGCTTCTCGCGCCATCTTCTCCGTGTAATAACGATTGTAATGTGCATAGAGGTCGTCGCGTCGTAACCAACACCAGCGACAGCGACACCGACACCGACACCGGCACCACCACTATATTATCTCTGCTCGCCGCTAATGTTATATTCTTCTCCCTGGGTATACGTATAAATAAGACTATTAAACAACAGAATGTTTGCAGTGTTTTTCTTTTTTCATATGGTAATGCGAATTGCTACATAAAATATCCCCATCCCTTACACGCGATAGAGAGCCTGCTCCCGTTTGCGTAATGTTATAGTATACACAGATCGCTATATGTATATAACTATTGTCTATTTCTTTGTATTATTTTACTCGACTGGGCGTAGTTTCGTCTTTCTTCTGCTTTTATGTTGTGTTTTTTCCCAACCTAGATGATATTTTCACGCGTCATTGTTACGATAATACAGCGCTACTCTATCCTCTGTAGGTACCTTATATTCATCGTGCACTATGCACTGTGTACACATAAACAAGGCGATATCGATATTATAGAGTTGGTTAATGCGCTGGCGTGTCTTGGAGTTGAATTAAATATACCCTTGTGCCGTCCCACCCGTCTTCGCCCATCTACCCACCCCCATTGCCGACCGAATCGAAAGTTTCCTTTGGAAATTTAACCAGCTTCGTGGTTTCACACGAATGAACACTCCGCTTTTCGAAATTCCGACCGCGAGCTTGCCTTCTGCCTTCGCTTCGTCGAGTAGGCAATCGATCTCGCGCCACGTTCTTCGATTATTATTTCTCCAGCTGGTTAGATGGTTGTACGAAATATTAATTTTGCGACTGTATTGCCGATAAAATGATAAAAATGTGGAATTTCACGAGTACAGGTAGACCGATTCCACATCGATACGACTACCACCTGATCTGTGACCTTGGATCCGGTGACATTACTCGGAGGTTTTTTTTTTTTTTAATGAATTTGTCCTTGCTTGTCTGGTGTCAGAATCACTATACTTTTGGACAAACTCTAATGCCGAGAGAAAGATTGAAAGAGTAATTTAAGGGGGAAGAGGTCTCCGTTGCCGAAAATCAATTTTCAAAGCATTTTCTCCCTCGTCAAATTTCGCTTATGATTTCGAGTAAACAAAAAATTCATTTTATAGAGCATCTGTCTGGCAAGGCGTCGTTGGGAGGGACGTCAAAGTTGGGAAAACTGAAAGAGTAACTCAAGGGGAAGGGGGCCACGTTGCCGAAAATCAATTTTCAAAGAAATTTCTCCCTCATCGAATTCTGCATTGATTTTCAGTATGCAAATAATTCATTTTTTGGAGCATTCGCTGGGCGAATCGTCGCTGGAAGGGACGTCGAAGTTGGTCAAATTGAAAGAGTTACTCAAGGGGAAGGGGGCTACGTTGCCAAAAAATCAATCCCCAAAGTACCTCTTTGACTTCAATTTTTCCGAGCGTCTACTGGGCGATACGTCGCTTCGAAGGACGTCTACTTGGTGGGACCAATGGATGGAATAACGCAAGGGGAAAGGGGCTGCGTCACCAAAAATCTATTTTCAAAGAACTCCCTTTGCATCGAAACCTGCATAATTATTATTTTCAACAGGCGTCTCAAAATTGAACTTCTCCGAAGGGTCTGTCTGGCGAGGCCCTCTTTCGCCACAATGTTTGAATTTAGTTTTCAAAACACGACAACTACTAGTCACTAGACCACAGAGTGGATTTCCCAACATGAATTGAAACAGAATCTGTTGGTTGAAGACCAAATCTTGGTCGCGTTGATGTAAAATCACCAATTACCAATTTGCTGAAATTCACAAACCTGCGATTTTCAACGTGAAAAAAGTAACAACTCGAATGAAAACAACAATAAATGAAAACATTTAATACAAAAGAGAGGAAGGAAAAATCGAATAAATAAACTATGTAAAATTACGCACACGCCTTCGATATAATACGAATTAACTAGAAGCAAAAAAAAAAAAACACGTGGACTTGAACCATGAAGGCGCGAACAGTAATCCAACCACGAGCAACCAAAAATACAACCAAAAATTGAAAAAAAATTCTCCACAGAGAAGAAGAACCGCTTTAAATACGCGTTGCCGATGGACAGCTTCACATGACAAAATTATCGCTGTACTCGCCACCTTCGTCGTCGTTATTAATATTACTGCTGCTGGTATCGATATCGTTATGGTTCAAATTGCTGTCTTCGTTATCGTCGTCGTCGTCGTCTTCGTTATCCACGTCGTCGTCGATATCGTCGTTGTCGTCTTCATCGTCGTCTTCGTCGTCATCGTCGTCGTCGTCTTCGTCGTCATCGTCGTCGTCGTCGTCGTCGTCGTTATTGATATCGTTCCCATTGCCAACTACGACGCTTTCGTTGTTCACTACGTCCGTTTCGTGGGCGTTGCTTTTAACGGCGCTTTCTTCTTGCTCGATGGCTGTGGTTATTTTGGCGTATAGATCGCGAATAGGAACGTTGGCGCTGCGCATAAAGGTACAGATATCCGATTATCGATACCGTTGCTGGTATTCCATAAAGCGGCGTATAACTGAAGCCGTGGTGCAGCAAAGTTTAACCTTTGTTAGAGCTCAGCTAGTTATCGAATAAGTGGATGGATAAGCTTCCTTTTAAGCGACTTGTCTACCAGTGCGATACAACAATTATATTCTCCGGTGCAAATTCGAACATTAAGTGCGGTGCAGAGGGGATATAACATGCGTATGCGTAATACGTGTAGTAAGCATTAATTATTACAGCGCAACAGCAGCTTCGCAGCAGAACGCAACGTGCACAGCGAACTTCAACGAGGTAAATCAAGATCAATACAAAATCGATTCAACGAAACGATAAACAAACTCAACTACACAAATTCAAAACACAAATGAAAAAAAAAAGCAAGCAAAGTGTTCGGCGTGCTTCAGAGGATGAGGAATTGAGTCAAAGTTTACAATTCTATCGATTGAGCAAGCATGACCATGATTGGGAGGATTCGGTAAGTGTCTATAAGCAAAAACCCCTCAGCCCACTTGCAATGTTAGAAGCGATTGGCAAATTCTGAAGCAAGTCCTCGACGGTTATACAAGGTGTCAGGTGAGTGGTCTGCCAAATTGAAAATCAGGATATAACCAGGTAGGTAGTAGGAGGTACCTCTGAAAAAACTTTTGTTGAAGTGGTTGCCTATGTTGAAAATTGAAAGGGCAAATTCTATTTTCAAAAAAGTTGAATCAATTTAAATTTAATTTTTTTTAAAAGATCTTTTTTTCAAATTTTTTGAATTCAGTTTTTCATATTTTTTTCAAATTATTTCAATTTTTTTTAGTTCTCAATTTTTTTTTACAATTTTTTGCAATTCGAACTTTTTTATACATTACATTTTTCTATTTATTTTGATTTTTTACTTTTTTCGAATTATATTAATATTTTTTTTATTCATTTAAATTTGTTGTTTTTTTTTTCAAATTGAAATTTATTCAATTTTCAAATTTTTCAAACTTCACTTTTTTCATTTTTCAATATTTTTTATCAGTTTTTTTACTTTTTCATTTTTTTGAAATCGTTAATTGCTATAAACGTGTACCTATGCAGATACCCCATACCCATCACCCAAACTTCAATACACTTCGATTACACCCACGCTTTCGATCATATCGACATTCTGCAATCAGCTAACAAGGTTCAAGAACTCTTATCAACCACTTTAAATCCCCAATTCCCAAAACAAAGTTATCAAATACTTCAATCGCCCACGCTATATCCGCGAATACGTATCTCTTCGTACATACCAGTACGCCACACAGCCCACATGAGTTATCAGTGATGAAATATGACTCAATTAGCATTAGGCAAACTCCACCTTGCAGTGCCATGCTTTCTAAAGCAAAACTTGAAATTTGCGAGTGATTCAAAAATGTACATACGACAACAAGTTAGCGTCGACAAACAACACAAAGCTCGTCGAATCAACGTACGAGTTGATCTAGCGAATAGAACACCTACTATTACGTACCTTCTAAGAGACTGCAACCATTCTTGGAATCTGTAGGGCCCATCAGCTGATACGGAGAAAGCTTTGTGAGCCAGTTGGGCCATATTGATAAACTCGTCTTCTTCGTATTGGGCCATATTATACAATTTATTATGCAAGTACTGGAAAAACCTACGAAAATTGATACATTTTTTTTTTAGAAAAAAGTTCTTTCTGGACAATGTACCTAAGTAGGGAATAGCTGATACTCACATGGTTTCGCATTTACTAATAAGGTTTCCGGCTACCGTGCATATGAAGTAATGTAACATCGATGGATTACAACGAGCGAAATAGACGGCCGCGCCGCAAGCCACTTCGTACAATAGAAACGGATTGACTAGAGTATTTTCGACTACGATGCAGAAATGATGTACCCATTTATCACCTGTCGCAACAAAAAGCCATCGAAACGATATTTGAAAATTCTGTATTGTAACTTTCTTACCCTTTTGAACGATTTGGTTACCTAATAATTTAGCTATTTGCATTGTCCTATTGATATCGGTCGTATAATTCGGTAGGCAGTGGAATCTGTAGTGGGCTTTCTCTTCGTTTATTTCGTTCACTAGATTTTGAAACGCCATCATCGATAATCGATACGATGTCAATAAATAATGTGTTCTTTTCTGTAAAAATTTTCATGAAATTATACGGCGAGAAGAACATAAAAATCAATTTGTCAGTCTGGCGATATTACCATTAAATTAGCTGGCGATTTTGTTTGCCCGGATAACGCAGAAATTGAACAATTGACCGTTAGATAGGAAACCGAAGGTAGAGGGCATTTGGACGGATTGGCAGCGGTTCCTTTCACGTTTTCGTTATCTTCCAACTCTTCAGGTTCGTCCTGCAAATTATTCGAAAAATTTCAAAATTGGATTCGACGAATTAAAAAGCGAAGTCGTGACCGATTTTCGGCAGGAATTCGCCTACCTTGACGTAAACGTTGTACCACAATTTCGATATATAAAACAGGACATCGGCTTGAAGACTATGCGTCTTGGCCACGTGTTCGACTTCGCAGCAAGCTTTTTCTTGCATTTCCGGCCCCAACGTCTGACACTACGAAACACACCAACGTTCAAATGAGTTAATTCGTACCGCTAACAGACGAGCGATCGTGTTCGAGGCTCACCAACCTGATTAATGGCTTGAATGATTTCGTGCGAATTCAACTTATCAGCGTGGGACAAACAACTCAGAGCTAATTTCGCAGCCAGGTTCACAACGACCGGATTATCGGATCTGGATCCTCGATCAGCCAAGCTATTCGCCTCCGAAGGTGTCAAATGACCTGGCCAGTTTTCTATGATGAACATAATGGCCGGAGCTCCGATATCTATCGCTAGACCTTAACGGAAAAATTTGCAGATTTAGAGATTCGATCGATGGATTTTGCAATTTCTACGAGGTACTTACTCGTTAGCATGGCGACGTGCGGAGAATACGATCTCGATTCCCACGACGACGAGGCATTATTCGATATACCCAATCCGTACATGGCTAACTGCAGAGCACACATGTGCAGAACGTGATTGGGCGTTTTAACGTTGCCGCTTTCGGATTCGCGGACGAATACAGAAGACGCGAGATGACCTCCGCTACGAAACAACACGCTTTTCGCTAATTCGGTCACCGAATGGGCCAACGCTTCGGTCGAACGATTCCTGTACACGATGCTGACCGGTCTTTTGCAGCCAGTTTTGCCGCTAAAAATTGAAAAACAAAACCAAAAGTTAAATCTTCATCACTGAATCAAATTATGTTTCAGAAACGCACCATTTATTCTTATTAGACTTGGAAGCGATCAACGTAGGTCTCGAACCGCAGTTCTTCACATTATGCTGCACTTGCCTACCACCGCCTCCTTTAACAACGTACGATCCTTGAGGCAACGGTGGCCCTCCTGGTACCGGCGGCGTCGGGAACATACCATTCATGGAATGCTGCTGCTGCGGCGGCATAGCACCGTACGGTGGCGGCATAGCGGCCGTTGGTATCATCGGTGGCATTCGTAAAGGTGGCACGTTCGATCCAGGTGTCAGAGGTAATTCCGGAGGAACCTGCATTACCGGCATACCGCCAAAGGGTAGAGTAGAAGGTGAAGGCATTGGCCTGACGTTATGTGCGCCCGGCATGACGCCGCCGAATGGGTGAACATTCATCGTATTTGCAGCTCCGGCCGGAGTCGGTGGCATTCCAGGTACTGGAGCGACTTGAGGAGGTGCGATGGCGCCGCCTGTACGACGGTGCGCCGAAGTTGGAGGTTTGACTGGCTGAGCCGATAACGGAGGCGTGTAGTGTGGTTGTTTACGATAAGGTCTGGTTTCCTGGTGAACGTAAGACATCGTGTAGGGTACCACCTTGGATTGTTTACGTTTACGGGTTTGCTTTTCGATTATCAGCTTCAGACGTTCTTCTGTAATATAAAAATAACCGATACAAAATGATGAGTGACTTCTTTCTTCATTATAACACACAACGAGTCATTACTGAAGACTTGCCTTGTTTGGTTTTATCTTGATAATACCACAAATGTAACGGTTTCTTCATATTCGGATCGATTTCTTGATCAATAATTACGTCCATAATTTTAAATACTTTCTTTGGTTCATCTTTATACAAATCCAACATTCGTAAGGCTAAATCGCATCTAGAAAAATTAAACGTAGTGAAATTTAAAATTAAAAGGTTCTTGAAACGAATTCGTCTCGAAAGCACTTGAATTACCTTTGACGTCTTAGTCCTTCGATTAGCAACGAATGTTCGTACTCACAAACGTCAGGCTTCAAGCTCAACGATGCCAGAGCAGCTTCAAAGCATAACGATTCGCTAATCTCCTTGGATAAACTTTTACTCTTTCCGTCGGGTCCGTTGATCATCGTAACATCCAAAATGTAACTGGTCAACGCGTTTGGTAACAACTTATGCCCTCGAGCTTTGTACGTTCCAGCTTTCAACTTCTCCAGCCGTACTCGTAATATTTTAAATTGCTCTTCGGTCAATGGAATTTTTCTAAGAATATCGGCGATATCGTTCTCCAAGTGGAATAATTTCACCTTTTAAATGAGAATTAGAAAATGTACGAATTACTCGATTTTCTAAGTATGTCGTGGCAATGAAAATAAAACGCTTACTTCGAGAGGTTTGATAGAAGCAGGAGCTCGAGGCAGTTCCAGCCCCAGTAATCCGATTCTAAACGCGATATCGTAATGCTCTAGGCAACTAGACAATAAATTCAATAAAAACCTATACAATTCCATCTTCTCGACCGCCATAAAAGTAAGTCTATGGGCTACCGGATTGATGACTGCCTGACCCTGAAACAGATCCAATTTTTTTTTCAATCATCAGCCCACACTTATAAAATTTGAACTATAACAACTTGAACTGTCGTACTAACCCTTCTACGTTTCGGTTTAACGAACGCTCCGCTACACATAACCTTCTGATCGGGAGGATCGCTAATGATGTCTTCGGCGATGAGACGAGCAATGTAGCAAGCCTCTTTGATATGCCCAAAGGCCCATAGCCCTTCGGCTCTGACGATTAAACTCTGCATAACGTCGTCCATTTCGGAAAACGACTCGAAAATCGCATTATGAGGACCGATGGTATTCGGTGGAAGATGCCTGGTGTCGAAGAAACCCGGATTGTTTCGGTGGCTGTGACCGGAACTGCATTCTAAGCTGTATTCTTCCATCAACGTGTCGTAAACATCCCATTCGAGTTCCGCGCTGGGTAGACAATCTTCTATATTGAACGTGTCGTAGTCGTGCTCGTCTTCGTCGATCGGGTTCACTGCTGAGATCGAACTGTTCGCCATTTTACGACGCAGGTAATAGTTGACGTTACGTTCGTGGACTATTTTTTCTTTCATGTGAGGAGATATATTCGCAGAGTCGACTGAGCCGGGTAATTCGCCGCCTGGAAATCGTCGTTTCGGGCGAATAAATACCGAAATTGTAATACACGAGAGAAAACTTATCGCCGGCTTGGACTTACAATATTTCAACGCGTAAAGATGCTTTTCTGCGTTTGAAGAAGCTGAAGCGTCTGCCGAATTCATATTTGAGTAACTGTCGTTGTCGTCTGTTTCGTCATTGACCCAAGTATCGGCCATTGTAATTAAATGGGTAACGAAATGATGAACCTCGTCTCTGAAAATGGAAATATAATGAGAAACACTATTCTTAGAAATCAACAGGAGCAAAGTTATTAAATACCTCGAGGATGAGAAATGCTCTTTCAAATATTTGATGGTTCTAGCATCGGGTAAGTCACTAGGAACGGGAGATTTACTGATGATTTTGGAAACAACGTTACGAATCCGTTCAACGTGGACAAAGCACGACTGTAGAGCATTACGTAACTGAAAAAATAGAAAAAAAAAAATACGTTATAAGATTTCGCACGAGTGAAAGAGGAAAATTTGGAAGAAAAAAGCAATCCATACCGATTCCGTAGGAAACTTGATACATTTCAGATACTTTATATCTATGCCGAAAGTAAAGGGATGAGACTCGTACATCCATAAGTTGCCTTTTTTAATTCCACATCCCGTACGATATGTGATACCTAAAAATTAAACATTATAATTTCTAAATAAAATTTATTGTTTCGAAACTAGCATACTATGAAATTAAACCAACCTGGCAGCGGGAAATTATCCCAAGTCAACTTGCAAGCTTTAACGCATGGTTTAAATCCTGGGAAATTGTGTAAATCGAAAGCCGAAGGAGTATGCTTCCAATTATTCCAAATCTATTCGCAAAATTGATTCATTAATTGAACTGCTAATTAATTAAATCGATTAAAACGCGTTATTTCTAAATATTACCAAGTCAATAATCTTGAAATGCCAATCTCTGAATTTCCAACACAAAGCAGCCCGTTCTTTAGGCGTTATGGCCGGGTTTAAAGCCGCTAGTCTCCAAAGCGAAACGATTTCGTCGCATAAACGAGCAGCAGAGGCTTGATAAATGTACGAGTTACTGTTACCGTTGTAGTAATACTTTATTTGATAGCCACAATCTCCGTTCAATCCTGATTTGTTGGCGAACCACCACAAAACCACCTAATAAAATAGAACGTGAAAGTTGATCAAATAGACTTCACCATGAGATATGAAAAAAATCATAAATACTTACTTGAACACAGTTGGCCATTTCATCGGTGATGATTTCCAGCAGTGGGAGCGCATTCCGGTCATTTTTACGATACATATCTCGAACAATAGATAGTAAATTCCATAATGAATCCGGTTCGCCAATTTTCAACGGACGTAGCATGCTATTGTACTCGTTTATAATCGCCGGAATATTATTAGTTAACATATTCACGTCACTAAACGAATAATACGAGACATTAAACACAAATAATTCTAGTCGTTCAACATATGGTATTTTTAAACTCACCTGAAAACCATCGGAGGAACATTTCCAAATCTATTCATTTGTTTTTTAACATTCATATGTAGCTGGTGATCATCCAAGCACCACATTGCATGCTCGAAAACAGAAGCACCGGCAGTAGTATCCGGAGCTCCGCTCACCTACAGATTATAATATCGTATTAGGTTAGAAATGATTTCGATACGATGCAATAATAACTGCTGAAGTAAAAACTTACAGTATTAATTGGCAGAGGTTGACCCGAATTCAGGTCGTCGAGTAAACGTTGGGCAGTTTGTAAATATTGCTCGGGTAAACTACTAACTAAATATTGAGAAAACTTCTGTAGCTGATCACGATTCAGTTGAGTTAAACTTTCACTAATGGGTGGCCGAAGTTGTACTTTCTCAGGCTAAAAGTACAATAATCACAGTTACGACGAGAGAATGAATACAATTTGGAAGTTATTAAATATGATACCCAGGTACTTACGTTATAAATACGTAGTAAACAAACAGCTACGATATGACAACACCATAAAGGAACTGCTTTACAGGTACAGATACAAGATGTGATGCGACGACGATCGAAACTTATAGATACACTGAACTTGTCACCGGTATTTATACGAACGGTAGCATTCAAATGAAAACCTACAAATGTAGCAAAATTTGTATTTCAATAAACGTAATTAATCAAATTGAAAGTTTGAAAACTCAAACACTCACCAATTTGGATGACATCGAATACGTTTTCGTTTTCGAATAATATTTCACCACGAAGAAACTCGTCGTCGTTAGAATTGGCTAAACAGGTATACAAACAAATATCATCATCCCACTCGGGGAAACTCCAAAACGTAATTCTTTGTTGCAATTCTTCAGGAACCGGAGGTTGAAATTTCTCCACCATCTCGAAGGGTATATGCATCGCAACGCATCTAGCGGCTAATTCACTCAATTTAAGAACGCTTCCATCTAATACGAGAGAAAGATTCGCGTTAATAGATAGTTAATCACGAAGAAAGTAGACAAAGATTTGATAAGCGTCGACTTACGTCTTTTGAATTCGATACAACGAAATCCTCTGCGTAGCTTCGGATGCTCTGAACGTTTCCATCCTTTCCAATTAATATTTACCGTTTCGACGTCGGGGTTCCACTTCTCGAAAGCTGTTTCTTCTTCCGAATTCAGAGATTCTTCCGGGTCCATTTCTTCACTAGAACGATTTCTTCGTAGTGTACGATTATCCATTAAACGACTGAAATTTGTTGGACTCAAATTATCCATAATCGAGAAACACACGAAGGATAGATTCGGTTTCGAGCGAACACTAGAAAGACATCGTTGTTAGTATCGACGACGGTTCTCTCGAGGAGAATTACACGAAAGGAAATTATCTACGAGTCATCAGAGAGGATCCATTTTCCTCTTTATTCGAGAAAACTATTCTCACCCGAATGAAAAGTTGATTGGCGAGTAAACAAAGCATCGAATGTACGCTCCGTGTACTGGATGGCGGGAACGGTTTACAAGATGGCGGTCCGTTGCAGCGCTACTTACTTCTTGCTGTCTGTGACTTGAAGTTTGAAACTTGAATATTGCCAACTTTTTTTTTTTTTTAAATGCAGCATGCATGATTATGATGTCTAGCAGAGCAGTAGAACTTAAAAGTAAGCAATAAGAAACTAAAGTAATTAATTAATATCATTTGCTTCCAAAGTGAAATTATTGGATTTCATTTTAGAAAACTGAAAAGTGTTACAATAATTTATTACTTATGAAGCAACCATTAATATTCAACAACATTCGAATTCCAATTTCCTTAATATTTCAGTTTGATTGCAAATCGAAATGGTCGAACTCCACCTAATTAACACATCAAGTCCCTCAAATGAATGAACTCTATGTCCAAACATTTATGCCGCAGCTCCCGACAATGATCGAATGATACGCTTCAAAGCTTTTTTACACTTTTTTCAAACTAATCGACAGTCGTTGATTAGTAACGGACTAGCTATCGATAATTACCACGAAGGACGACCGTACATGGTGTACAATTACAATCAAACCTTTTAAATCATTTAAACATGAAACAGTATCAATTGAAATACGAGCATAGCAAATGCTCCAGAATCGTTGCGCAGCGCAGTTTGAATGTTGTTCATATGTGCGCAAATTTAATTACCTACTTGCACGATTACTAATCCATCATCGATGCTTCAGGTAAGATCTAAATATGATCAAAATAATCACACCACCTACCCGCCACTAATTTCACACATTTTCTTACTCGTAGATTCAACTGCAACATCTTTATTAACATGGAAAAAGCACTGTGGTCAATTTTATTCTCGTTCATTTCAATCTCGAATGTTTTCGGCGACCGATGGCAAACCTCCGCATCATTTTCCAAACACAATTCCGTCGATAAAAACATGAAATTGTACGACAAACCACCACCAGCGGCGCCTTTACCTTTACAAACCACGTATCCGGATTACGACCTCGACGAAAAAATGAAAAATACATTCGAAGCCGATCACCAGTCTTTTTACAATCCTTATCCAGATTTTTTCTACCCTCCGGTCAACATTCCACGACCCGCCAACGACGTCTTGGTTATCATTCTGGAACAAAATATGAAATGTTCGAACGAAACTCAAACAGCACAGCCGCCTCAGCCAACCCCCAAAATATTTCCACCTCCTTCGCGGTGTATCTGGGCCATAGTAGCTTGTTGCGCCCCGACTAGCGTTTCTTTCCGGTACAGCTGCTTCAATTTTCTCGGATGCTCGGGCACGTATTGGCAAATCAATCCTTGTCAATTACCCATCATAATGCTGGCTGTAAACGAAGCGACAGCCTATTATAAACAATTCGAACCTCAGCCTGCTCCGATTCCTCCACCGCCGACTGAACCTCCGGCTAATGCTAATACCACCGAAGTACCGTCTCCGGAGACTACAGTGGCTGCCAGTACGGCGACTAATGTGGAAACAACCACCGTGTCAGAAGCAGCTCCGGCCAAGATAAAGGTTCAAAAAGCGTAATATTCGTAAGATGTACGCACGATATACTCACTCACACTTTATGAAATTACCCATGTTTAATAATACAAATAAACTCGATAATTTGACGAGTAAACACTTGTGTTGGTAATTCTGATAAAACTTTCAGATAAGCGAGAAATTTTCTGGAAATGATCCACTCACATGAATGGCTCTTGAACAAAAAAAAAAAAAAGACGCGCTCGATTTACGAAAAGAATTTCAGATAACAAATTTCTCGGTAACGTCGACCAAAATCAAAGCAATCTAACTACGATTATTCTCAACATCATAAATGAGAATGTAATTACGAAATTCAATCATCCTCTCGTCGTTCGAGCCGCGATCGTAAACTTTCATCGATTTCCAACATACCTCTACGTACGTTTAGAGACCATAAAGTACATATTGCAACAAAATACCCAAGTAATTAATTTAACAACGTTATAAAAACCGATCGTAACATCCTAGATTGATTATTAATCGGTGAATAATTTTCGAGATGAACTTCGCAACGTTACAATCAAATCGATCGAAATGTTCGATTACGAAATATCGCGAAAAAAAAGAAGAATTCGCGCAGATAACACATTACGTTTCACGCGTAGGTAGGTATACATGTAAGCACGTAACATTCAAGTAATTTTTATTTTCGAACAAAACATGTAGAATGAGCAGCACACAAAATAAAATATATTAATAAATGTTTCCATTTAATCAACAATTACATTAATCGTAAGTTAACATTAAGTTTTTAACAATCAAAAAAAAAAAAAAAAAAAAAAAAAAAAAAAAAATATGTACAACAAGGTTATATATTACGGCACTTGGAAGGATCTTCTTCTCATGGTCTGCCGAAGAATTTCAATTCATGGTTTTTGATTTTCCAAAAAACCTTCGCACGCCAACTGCAAAGCTTCTCGAAAACATTTTCCTAAAATAACCATTTAATCTGCAAATGTAAATTTACATACGTTAGTTGATAGGTAGGTACGTACGTCGAGAGTTGCAAAATTTATCAACTATAGAGCGGTGGATTCGTGTGGGATACTTCACAATTTAATATAAGATAAATATTGCCCTGATAAGCCCGGTCATATCGGTGTTACTGTTAGCACAGTTTTTATAGCACATCAGCGCGTGCAAAGTAATGGGCCCTCTGTCGTGATAATGTTCAATGGGTGGTCAATTTTTTACTCGAATACTTTTGCTCGATGTTCAAGTTTAATTTTGATGAAAATTTACAATATGAAAAAAAAACACAAAAAACACCACTCAATTATGTTGATGAAAAACAATAAAAATTATTTGCGAGTTTTTGACAAAAATTTTGGACTAGTCACGCGAAGTCATGGCTCAGCCCCCTGGAGTTGCAGGAGCTAAATTTTTTGAGACATTTACAACTTAATAGTAATCGCTTCTTCAAGTTGAAAAAAAAATTAGAAATTTTTTCTCCGAAAAATATATGAGCTCGTAAACGTCGCGTTTCCCACGGGAGCACCGTGGAAAATTTGATGCTTCTGCATGGGTTCCATACCTGACGAGTAGTTAGTTTTCATTTTTTTTCTACATTTCAGCAAAAAGTAAATGAAAAAAAAATTGGAAAAACTGAAAAAATTTGTCAAATTATTTGAAAGGTTTGAAAAAGAAAAAATTGAAAAAAAAATCAAGAAAAATCAAAAATTGGAAAAAAAAATTAAAAATTTATCAACTTATTTGAAACGTTCGAAAAATTGTTCAAAGAGAAAGGAAAAAATTTTGAAAAAATTTAAAAAAAATTCACCAAAAAATCGACAAATTCTATACAAAAAAAAATTGAAAAAAATGAAAAAATTTTCAACTTATTTGAAATTTTTGAAAAATTGTTCAAAGAAGCAATTGAAAATTTCGAAAAAAATCGAAAAAATATTTTTTTTTTTTAAAAAAAGAAACAATTTGTTGATTAATGTGAAAAAGCAATTGAAATTTTTAAAAAAAATTTCAGAGAAAAATCAAAAAATTCTAAAAAAAAGAAAAGTTGAAAAAAAATGAAAAAATTTGCTGACTTATTTGAAATGTTTGAAAAATTGTGCAAAGAGGCAGCAAAAAATTTTGAAAAAAATTTTACAGAAAAATCGAAAAATTCTATAAAAAAGTGAAAAAAAAATGAAAAAAATTTTTCAACATATTTGAAATGTTCAAAAAAATTATTCAAAAGAAACGATTAAAAATTTCAAAAAAAAAAAGAGAAAAATATGGAGAAAGGTTCTAGTAACACCCTAAAACTTATTTTGCAGAAATTTTCATGAACCATCAAAATTTTCCCTCGTCGTGGTCAACTTTCTTAGGTAGGGGCGGTAAGGGCCGATTTGAATAATACATCGGCTCGATATTTCCACAACAAGCAACTCCCAATCCAAGTAACGAATACATAACGCCCACTGCGAAGACGATTCTACCTTGAACTGAAGAAATACCTACGAATTACAAAATAGCCTCCAAGGCCTAATTTTTCTTTCCCACTCAAATCAAAGAGAAAATCCAAAGCAGAATATCACAAAAAAAAAAAAAAAAATTGAAAATACTTTTTCTAAAGCCACCACGATCTCGATGATTCTCAATTTGCGACCAATTTCAATACGAGACATAGTGAGAAAAGGAGGGGTAGGAGGGGGAAAAAGCTGAAAAATACTCACTATTCTAAACATCGGGCATAATCAATGAACCCACGAATGTCCGTTGAAAGTCGGCTGGCCATGGTTGGCGGTCGCATTCGGCGTACTCTGAGTGGTCGGCGTATTCTGGCCGGTGATGGCGGCGCCGAAATTAAAATCTAATGAGCCTCCTATACTTAACTCGTGCCTGATCACTTCGTCGACATTGCATTCGAAGTCCGACTGCAACGCTTCGATGTTGATGTTCAAGTCATCGAGTAAATTTAAACTTTGATCCATTCCACTTAAGTACGGGGCAGCGGGGCTGGAATTTGAAGATCTTGTGATAGGTGATAAACTCTACGAAAGAAAAGAAGAAAAAAAAAACCGTCGTAAGTGATCATCAAATATTACGCGGTAGAAATTGCATTCGAGTATTCCTCGTATGTCAATCAGTCTTTTTTACCTGTTTAATGTCAGACAAAAGCTGACAATTACAAGGCTGTCCCGGATGCAGCAAACAATTCTGACTCGGGGAAGTGGTAACTTGTTGGCCGCCGTACGGTATCCGCGAAAATGCGGCCGTCGTCGATGGCGTCTGGACCGGCGTCGCCGGCTGATAGGGCGAATACAAAAACGAATCTGAGCTATTTATTTTCATACTTTGTTCTAAGTTTCCAGCTAATTGATCGGTAGGTAGGTAATTGTTGAAGTTTATAGTCCATTCGGTTTCAACGGCTGGAATCGGCGATAATCGACTACACGACGAGGCGTTCGATGACGCTCGCGTACGAAAATCGGGGCTGCAACAAATTAAAAACAAACCAAAACGGTTAGGTATCATTTTTTACGTTATTATACTTCGCGCTATAATTTTAATCGTATCTCTAAAGCCGGGCTTTTGTATGTATACGCATCAAGGCCACGTACATCTTTATCGATTCGTATAATCGTAATTCGTTCGTTTACACATTTTCAGCAAAATACATAAAATTTCCTCATCACGACTCGGATTAACCCGTCGCCAGCGTCGTAAAAGCTTACTCGAAACGCGCCACTGATGACGTAGGTGGAAAGTATAACCTCGCGAAATCTCATCTGCGCTCATTCTAATAACGAATCGAAACGCTCCAGCTGGAATTTTCAACACGTTTTCCAATCTATCGCGATAATTCGAGTAAGTAGTCGAGTACATCGCATCGTTAGACGGTACCATAAAGAAAAATCCCCCAAACATATAACTCGTCCACGTGCCATTTTCGTGTTTTATGATTTCCAGCCAACGCCTGCTTGCCTCAATTTCATTTATTCTGCAGTAATTTCAGACCTGCATTTCAGCAAGTTTGAAACGACATCGATTTCATTTTCTTCTCGCTTAAACACAAATTTTGGAACAAAAACTCGATATTTCAATTTGGAAAATGCCATAGAATGCTTTCCTCCCTCAAAAATCGAAAAAAAAAGTTCTCCGGGGCTTCAAACATTAAAATAATCGTCAGAATCGAACTCGTCGACCCAAAAAACCTACTAATCGATGTATCACACGTATTTTCATCATTTTCCCCACAAAACCCCCCCAACCCCCGGGGGGGGGGCAAAATGACGTATGCGTAAAATGTGATAAAAAACGGACATGCATATCGATTTCATGGTTTTCGCATACGCTGATTTTGAATTTCGACTCGTTTCATCGATTGGACGGCGCCTAAATGCGATAGCTCCACTTTGGAGACTCCCTACTAATTTAGGCTCGCACACGATCCATTTCTAAGCCACATTGATTTTAATTTTTTGCTTTCGAGAACAAATCACTGCAAACTAATCGATATTTCGATTTGAAAAATGCCACACAACGCATCGAAATGCACAGTTTTCACCTCAAAATTCAAAAAATAAGTTCTCCAGGGCTTCAAACATTAAAATAACTTTGAAAATCGAACTCGTCGCGCCAAAAAACCTAGAATTTGATATATCGCACGTATTTTCATCATTTTCTCCTCAAAACCCCCAACCCCCGGGGAGGGGGCAAAATGACGCATGCGTAAAATGTGATAAAAAACCGACATGTATATCGATTTCTAGGTTTTCGAATACGCTGATTTCGAATTTCTAGTTATTTCATCGATTGGATGGCTCGAAAAAGCGACACCGCCACCTTAGGTACTCGCTAACTAGTATACTACACAACATCACTGTGGTCCGAGATACTTTGAAGTTCGTCCAAAAAAGCACTCGATTTTTCTGGTCGGTTATCCTAATCAATTATCAAACAGGCGCCAATTTCGCCAGAAGAACTATACACAGCAGTTTTGCCAACCCATCAAAGACCAAAGAGAAAAATGAGAAATCATTACACGTTCATGGAAAATATGCAATGGTCTTTTTGCTTGGATGAATTTCGCTGCGCGTATCTTCAATCATACGTAGGCATTCGAACTAATCCTATACTAACGAAATAATAGCCGATATATTTTTCGTCGCTGACGTCATAAAACACGCCATTTCGAGTCGACGATATGATTTTTATCGCCAGATTAATACACGCTGCGCGACTTAATTCGAAAATAAAAAGAAGAGAAAAATCGCATCCAAAATAAACCATTGGTCATTTTATTCGAATCTCGACGTAATTGCGATTTATCGCATTAATCGCGCGTATTTCCACATCCATCGAATCGTATAGTAGGTACACATATCTATACCAAAGCTTTATTTATTTTTTTTTCGAATGGTCAAAGAGGCACATGAGTAAGCTCGAGCCTGCAACGAGCCATGAAACCAACCACCACAACGAAGAGGCGATAAAGAACTTCGGCAGGTAATTAAAATCGTATTTTATCGAATTAACATCATCAACAACAACAACAACAACAGCAGTAATAAGGAACGCGAACGATGGTGCGATGTACGTACGCGTATCACTGACGCATGTACGAGTAAACTTAAGGAGAATGACGTCCGTACGAGATGACCAAGTTCGCAAACCTGCAGGGAAAGCCCATTAGATCTCGGGTTACGTTGACCTTTGTACTACGTATTACGCGTATCGCTCCAAAGGTTACATCAAAGGCGGCGAAAAAAATTTCACGACGTCGTTATTATTATTTCGTATTCGCAACCTGGGAAACCTTTCGCGTTTGGAATAATTTTCGGTACATTAAGGACGCGCAATTTGCCTCCGAAAAGTTTCCCCCGAAGAAAAATAATCGTCGTAGTGTTTTAAAATGTTTCGAAAATTTGTCTCTTCCATTTACCCCGCGCTCTTCGCCTCGTCACAACCCATCCACGACCTACACGTACCCTATGTATACGCTATACACATGCATGCACGACGACGTTTTAGCTTTAGCACCTACGGGCTGCGCACAATACGCCATCGCGTCGTGCGGTGGGTTCGTCAAAATAAGTAGGCTGATTTTACGTCATCGTGTGCCAACTTTTTCCTTCGTGCTTCGTATTACTGCGTAGAGTTAAGTAGGCCTACGCTGGAGATGATAATGCTTACACAGCTTTCAATACAACGCAAGGCATGCAGAATTCGAGTAATATTAGTTGAGTATCTCGAAAGCATCAATCAATCAAAATTTTTATAAACCAGATGGGGTTTCCGTTTTTTTGAAAATTTTTCAATTTAAAAAATGCCCGTCATAACACCTCAATTTTTTAATTGTTTTCATTTCTAAAGAATTTTGAATTTTGTTTTAGAGCATGCGTAATGTTTGAAAAATTGAAAATTAATTGATTTCTGAACAAATGTGTTGAATTCAAAGAACTTTTTAAAAAAATTTATTTGAAAATTTTTCAATAATTTGAAACTTTTCTAGTTTTTGAAAAATTGCCGATTTTTGAAGAAAGAAATTGAAATTCCTGATTTTTCAAATTCCCAATTTTCTGATTTAAGAAAAATTCCTGATTTTTGAAAAATTGTCGATTTTTAAAAATTTTCCAGTTTAAATTTTTCAATTATTTCCCGATTTATGAAAAATTTCCCATTTTTTGAAAATTTTTTGATTTTTGAAGAATCTTCAATTTCTAAAAAAATCAAAGTTCCTAATATTTTTCAATTTCCGCAAATTTTTCAATTTTTAAAATTTTTTTATTTCTAAAAATTTCTAAATTTTTGAAAAATTGTCGATTTTTAAAAATTTTCCAATTTAAATTTTTCAATTATTTCCTGATTTCTGAAAAATTTTCCATTTTTTGAAAATTTTCTGATTTTAGAAGAACCTTCAATTTCTAAAAAAATTAAAGTTCCTAATTTTTCAATTTTAAAAAATTTTTTGACTCCTGAAAATTTCTAAATTTTTGATAAATTGTCAATTTTTAAAAATTTTTACAATTTTTGCAAATTAAAATTTTTTTTAAAAAAAATTTCCTGATTTTCGAAAAATTTTCCAATTTTTTCTCGATTTCTGAAAATTTCCTGATTTCTGAAAATTTCATTTTTGAAAATTCCTGATGTTGACAGTTTTTGAAAAAAATTTTCTTTCCCGGGGATGTACTTGGGTATTCCGTAGGTATGTGAAGTCAATTTTCATGGAATTTTTCAGGTTTGAAAAAAAAAAACTCAATTCCTGAAAACTCTACATCGAACCTCGCATAACTTTCAAGACTCCCCGCGAAAGACTTGGCAACCGCATTGTTCGCTCGCCTAATTCCCACCCAAACACACACACACACTCTCGCACCAACCTGAGCTTGAATTCAATAAACGCGGCGATATCGAGCCAAGCTCGAAATCGTCTACCCGGGGAGAGAAAAAAGGTCAAAGCCGAACCCTGCACCCCTTCTCCGACCCGTCGAAAAGTAAACACTGTCGGCTGTCAATTTAGACTACGGTGACGACCACGTTTCTCGTTCCACAACACGAAATTCTCCTCCTCCTGCCACTCTGTCGACCGCGCCTTTTTCGAACAGGTGAAATTTGTCGATCAAAGGCCACCGCCACGCCAACCATACGCAAAATACAAGCACCGCTATCCGGCGACGCGACGCGACGTGGGCGTTCGACGATACACGACGCGACCTTGCTCGCGAGCTACGAGCTTTTCCACCAATTTTCGACGTAGGTATGTACCCAGCTACCCACCTACCCTTTTTAACGCGTCAAAATGGAAAATTTAACGAGTTTCGAGTAAAATCGAATCTTCAACTTGGAGCCTATATAGAGTATAGACCCTTTTCAGATGTCCTTTATGTATACCTTTCATACTTTCTATACATATACCTATAATGTCCCTCAATACAAATGACCTACAGTTCGATTCAACCGTCATCACTCCGATATTAACGCTTAATCGAGTTGCTCCTTTTTACGGTGGGCAGGTGTCACGATGTGGTGGAAATTTCCTTTCAATTGGCACCTTTTCGTATCCACTTTAAATGAAACGATTTAATTAAACCAACGTACCTACTACGGTTTGCTCATTTTTTTTTTCTTCTATTTTTAGACGAAAATTATCCAAGATTTGGAGAGAATAAATGTTTGGGAAATATTTCAAAACAACAGTCAATTCAGACGATCGATCCTAGAACTTGACAAAAATCCAGAAAATTATAAAATTTCCAAAATTTGTCAAAATTACATAGAACACGATTAGCAAAGTTCGAAAGCCTTTGAAAAAAAAATGAAAACCTAGGTTAAAGATATACGCGAGCTAATAAAGAAAATTGGACGTATTATCTGTCGCAAAATTCATCCCAAATCTACCCTCATTAATCCCACAATTCTTTTCAATCTTTGTCAAATCGTTCGAAATTTTCCCAATGCCCACTATAGCGTCCATCATTGTCAAAGCCCCAATAAAAAAGCTCAATCATGTCGCAGGTATAGGCATACCTACAGCCTACGCAACATTTCTGCGAACAACTGCGGAATAAAAATTTCGCACACATTCTTATGGACATCGCATCTGGCATGCTGGTTCAACCGCCCATATTACTGTAGTCGTGGCATACCGACAGGGTGGCCAGGCACAGGAATGTATAGGGGCTTCGATTCTCGTATTTAATTTAGTTGAATGACGGACGCGGACGGATGCTTGCCTCGCTCTCGAGTACACGCCACGCTGCTGTTGGACAGGCGCGGGCACGAGAGGAGAGCGCGCGTTGCGGTGAGCTTTTATACGACGCGCATATAAACAGTCAGCAGCTTCCATTCACAGCTTCGAGAGTTCGAATTGCCATTGAAAAACTTACTACGACGTTGTTGCGCGTTCGTCGTATTCGTTTATGACCTCATCGAGCATAAATTTTACTCGATTTGTTAATTTCGCGCGTTCGCCGTACTACTGCGACGGACGATCGACGCGACGTAGTGGTAGTGCAGTAGGAGTGATACGCAGGAATGGAATTTGTGTATGAGTTGGCGTGCCAGATAACATTGTTGTTATTATCATGCAATTGTATTAATTTTGAACGAAATTGACGAATTCTTGGAAATTCAAAAATTTTTTTAAATTGGCGAATTTTTCAAAATTTTTTAAAATTAACGAATTCTTTGAAATTCAAAAAAAAAAAATCAAAATTCATAAATTTGAAAAATCTAAAAATTTTGAAAAATTGACAAATTCTTTAAAATTGAGAAAATTTGGAAAATTGATAATGTTCTGAAAAAACTGACAAATTCTACAAGATTTTGAAAACTTCAAATTCAAAAAAAATCACAAATTTTTCAAAATTCAGAAGTTTCAAAAATTCTGAAATTCTTTAAAATGGAAAATTTTTGAAAAATTAAAATCCAGACATCAAGTAGGTACCTACCTATGAAAAAGTGATCAAATCAAGTTTTGAAAAATAAAATCATTGATAAATTTTATGCTTCAAAATTCAGAAAATTTGAGAAATTGGAAGATTTTTTGAAATCTAGAAAAAAAAAATCTGCTAATTTTGGAAAATTAACTAATTTTAAAAAATCTAGACATGTTAAAAAATGGAACAAATTCTCTGAAATCTCAGAATTCTGAAAAATTGATAAATTATTTAAATGGACAAATTTTAAAAAATTGAAGAATTCTGAAAAATGACAATTCATCGAGAAGACCGAAGAGATTGATTCCTCTCCTCCCCATCCATCATGGTTCATCAGGGAGTAGGTAAAATGTAATCTTTTCACTAATTCCGTCTCGACCAACTTTTGAAAAACAAAACATCAGTCCGAACAGTATCCAGTAGGGTGGTCCTCATTTATACTTGGTGAAAAAAAAAAAATTCGAAATTTTTATGG